>CAMGYJ010000004.1:44307188-44372188 GCA_946122785.1 Linum tenue
AGGGAAAAGAGGATCTCCCTGTCGAACTCCCCTCGTGGGGGTAATGGGCTGGGTTAGCTCGCCATCCCAGAGGATTCTCATATGATTCTGTTCAACACAAAACATGATGCATCGAATCCAAGAGCTAGGAAGGCCAACTTCAACCAGAGTATCTCTCAGGAAGTCCCATCGGAGCCTGTCATAGGCCTTCTCCAGGTCAATCTTGATCACCATGCCACCCTTTTTCCTTTTTCAGGGAATGCAGCACCTCTTGGACAACGAAGATGTTATCTGAAGTTTGCCGCCCCGGAATGAAACTGCTTTGGCGAGGAGAAACCAGCTGCTTCATGATCCCTTTCAGTCTGCTCGTCATAGCCTTTGTGATAGCCTTCAGACTGACATTATTTAGAGAGATGGGCCGGAGTTGATGAAAAATTCTGGCTTCTCAACTTTGGGGATGAGAACGACCGTTGACTCCGAAATGGCCTCAGGCAAGCTTCCACTCTCGAAAAAAGCTAAAGCCATGTCCGTAAGAGCCTTTCCAACAACACGCCACTCCTGTTGATAGAACACCGCTTGAAAACCATCTGGACCTGGAGCCTGCATGGGTTTCATATCAAAAACAGCTTGGTGAATATCCATTATCGAAAAAGGCTGCAGAACACAGAGCCAGTCCTCCTGTCTGATCCGAGGGAAGGCCCCCTTGGGCATGAGGTCAATATAGTGGGACGCCTCCTGCAAATACAGATTAGAAAAGAAGTCAAAGACAAGCTTAGCCAGCTCTTCTTTATCCTGCACCCACTCCCCATTCTTGTTCTTCAGGCACTCGATCTTGTTTAGCCGACGTCGAAAGTTGGCAATTTGGTGAAAGTAAGCCGTGTTCGTCTCTCCAAATTTCACCCAGTTTTCCCGAGCCCTCTGATACCAGTACAGCTCCTCCTGCTCCAGGGTTCTGTCTAATTCTGCTTCGAGCTTGGCATGAAGCTTGGCTAGACCAGGTTGAAAAGAGACTGCTAGCTTCCTTTCAATGCCTTCAATCCTCGCCAACAACCGTTTCTTGCGCTGAAAGACATTGCCAAAGACTTGTTTACTCCAAGTTTTCAGACAGTCCGAGAGTTCCTGCAAAGCCAAAGGGAAATCGTTATTCTGCCCACTCCATTTATCAGTAAGAAAATTGTGAAAATCAGAGTGAGGAGCCAAGCAGCTTCAAATCTGAAGCGTATTGGCGAAGGATGGTTCCCTCCCTGTCTCGCCACTATAGTCAGAATTGGATTATGGTCCGAACTAAGCCTTGCCAAGTGAACCACCGACGTGTTTGGAAAGGCATCATTCCAGTTGATGTTACAAAGGCTCCTATCCAATCTGCTAGCTCTGAACGTTTGCACCTGCCCTCCCCTGCACCAAGTATGTTGCGGCCCTGAAAAACCCAGATCCAGTAACTCTGCCTCATTTAGCCAATTATTAAATCTCCTGCAGCGTCGCAAAACTCTAGGAGTAGCTTGACCGGTAGTCTCCGAGGGTGAAAGAATGGCATTGAAATCGCCAGTTAGGAGCCAAGGGCAGTTGATGACTTTGCTCTGTTCAATGAGATAGCTCCAGAGAAGTTTCTGCAGCTGCTGCCTAGGCGAAGCATATACAGCAGTGAGTTTCCACCTACGACTATTGCCTTTCGAGACCGAGAGGGTTAGATGCTGGAAACTTGCAGAATCAACAGAGACATCAAAGTTCTTGGCATTCCAAAAAAACCAAATACCACCGCTTCTACCATTGGCCTCGACCCTGAAAACATCTGGGTAGCCTAATTTATCACAGACTTTATTGGCAGTCTCGCCGCTGATCTGCGGCTCAATAAGAATGACAAAATCCGGCTTGTGGAGTTGAAGAGCAAGCTTCAAAGAGCGCGAGAAGGCATTACTACCAGCTCCACCTACATTCCAGGCAAGGATTTTAACCTCCAAATCGGAATTAAGAGACATAGATAAAAAACAAAGGAAACAGAAAAGAAAAGGAAAAAACGCAAGGGAAAGAAGGCACCAGGGAGTTAGAGAACAAGAGCAGTCGCGCTGCTTTCATTCTCAGTCGATTCCAAAGCCATCTCCTCCCTTTCGTCTTTGCTTCCTAGTCTGATTTCCGCCTTCTGATTCGCTGTCTCTGTCCATTCTTTGATTTGTTGCAAGGTCAAAGACACCCTCTTTTCCTTGTGCCGCCCCTTCTTTTCTTTCACCGAAGACCAAATTTGAAGTGGCTTAAGATAGTTGTGTCGTATCGGAGTGGATTTCCTTGGTGTCGCCGCCTTCTCGGATCCCCTACCTCGTCCTTCCTTCTTCAGATTGGTTCTGGAAACCGCCGACGGCGTCTCCGGATTTGCGAGGCGAGGAGCTGGTATCTGATACGGCTGCGTCTCCACAATAGTCATCTTAGTGCCATTCTCACCCGCTGTCGTTTTTATAGTTGGCCCGGTCGAAAAGGCCGACGCAGACTCCTTCCCTTCAGTAGAACTCGGCCCATTCCCAGACAGCTTCGAGCCCATATCCATGTGTTGAGACATGGTTGATTTGGGGCTGAAATTCGGCCTGCTAGAAGAGGCTTCCATCGATTTGGGGTTTGAGCCGAGAAGGCCCTTATCAGCTTGCCCTATTTCTTCCCTCATCTTCCCTTTCCCTTTCGAGCCCCCTTTACCTTTCCCCTCTGTTTTCGCCGCCTGTCTCTCCCCTGTCTGTTGCCTTTGCTTTTGTTGAGCTTTCCCCGAGTCCTGCGATGGAAATTTCCCACCAATTTCGCCTTCCTTCCTTTCCTCCTCTTTCCTCGACCCGTTGGTGATCGCCAACAATTGTTCCCCCTTACCTTTTGTGGTCACATCCTTCTGATTCCGCCGTGATTTCCGCGAGACAATCATCCACGGTCCAAACCGGCACTAGCTTCCGGCGTGGAAACGCCGGCCACGATCACCGCCGATGACGTAGATCCTCCATCGCCTTCTCCACTCGGCCGTCGATCTAAGGTAGGGCAAGAGACGTTCGTATGTCCAACCTTCCCACACTCAAAACAGACAACAGGGAGATTCTCATATTCAACCCTCTGCCATCGATCATCCAGCCTGATTCTCGGGACCAATGGTTTCGACAAATCAACTTCAACGGCCATCCGTGCAAACTTTGCCCGCTGCTGATTTTGAGTGTGGTAATCAAGCTTAATGGCTCTACCTAGAAGATTACCCATAGTGAAGAGGAGTTCCTTGTGATAGAAATGCACCGGTAATCCGGGGAACTGGACCCAGACCACCATGGTTTTAGGAAGGCTATCCGTGACTCGAAAGTCCGGCGTCCACTGTTGAACTAGGAGATATTGATCAAAGATGATCCAGGAGCCCTCGGTAAGTGCCTTAAAATAATCCACATCGTTCCCAAGTTTGATCAGAAAGCAATCGTCGTCCAGAGCAAAGATTTCCACATAGCTAGTAGGTCGCCAAAGGATGCGGATCCTGTTACATAGAGTGGCGTATCCAATCTTCCTCCCCAGCAGCCGCACGACCAGAGTTCTCTGCCACGGCTTACTGAGTTGAGATTTGAACTTCTCTGATATCTTCAGCTCCGGTTCACCTTGAAAAGAGCCTGTGATCAGATCATGTTCGCCCACGGGAACCCATTGCACCTCAGGGGATTTTGGTAGATTCATCCCCCCTGTTAACGCCCCTGTTAAAGTGGTTTCTCTATATCTTCTTCTAATTAAGTTAAATGTCGACATTCTTTATTTATAAATAACATATAAGGAGGGAATGACTCACCCACCCTCGATCGTGTATCATCTAACCCGACTCGTGCTTAGTACGAGACAAGTATGGGTATTAACTATTAAGGTACCCACCCTGCCTCGCCCATATCCATTGCTACGTGTTATTATCAAATCATGCATTGATCTTAACATATAACATTAACTGAATCTCATATCTACAATCGATAACCGTTATAATCATGGCATATCCCCAACAAATTTAGATTTCAAACAAACGATCATGAAACATGATCGTAAAACATCATACCCTTCGAATTTAACACCATAGTCAAATTGGTAGCACCCTAACAAAATTGGGATTTCTAAAAGGACGAGAAACTCCTCGTTCATCTGTCGAACTCCTACTACCCAGGCGTTTCTCACATTCCACCTCATCTCACACCTACCATATACCTAGAAAACAACGTGTAATTAAGGGAATATACTCAAATTACGCTTCTACCCTCTATCCGCATAGCGCCACAATAGCTGCCAACACCCAACCGGGCAAAACGCCACACAGATTCAGAATCGCAGATGCCTGCTCTGACGTCCCAGTTCCCACCACCGTTTGAATCCTTGCCTAAAATTCAAATGGACACATCTGCAGAACCGGCTAAACATAGCAATAATTCAATCTCACATAGTGACCCGAAGCCAAAACGACTCCAGGATAATCAAGTAATTTCCAATTACGCTACACAAGAAAAGGACGGGTACTTACTTATTCCATTTTCTTTGATGGGTAGCATTCAATATCTTTTGGGAGTCGGAGAAGTTGGAAAAGTGAATTTGCATCAGAAAAGTTTAATTCATTACTGATTTTAGCCACTGACTGTGACTGGCCGACCATAGGGCTCCTCCTCTCTCTTATAAAGTGACTTTTGTGACCCGGTGGATAAAAAAGATCGCTCCTTTTTCCTCTCCCAATCGAGATTTCCTATCTTTGTTGCTGGTAAACTCCGCCGGCGGCGATGGCGCTTCAGCTATGGGAGACGCTGCAGCAAGCAATCACGGCCTACACGGGTCTAACTCCGGCCACTTTCTTCACAGCACTGGCTTTTGGGCTGGCTATTTACTATCTGCTCTCTTCGTTGTTTGGGCCATCTGATCCGCCGCCGAGGCCCAGGAGCTTCCAGGAGGAGGTCCAGCCTCTGCCGCCGCCGGTTCAGCTGGGAGAGGTTGGCGAGGAGGAGCTGAAGCAGTACGATGGTTCTGATCCCAAGAAGCCTTTGCTCATGGCGATTAAGGGTCAGATCTATGATGTCTCCCAGAGCAGGTATAATCTTGCTACTTTCTGCTTTATGCCCTTCCTTATTTAGGGGTTTATGGCTTTTGACTTCTGGGTATCTGGAATTTGTTGGATTTAAGTTGGGGATTCGGGCTCTTGGATCCTTTTGGTTTGAAGGGCTCGAGCTTTTTTCAGATTGGAAAGCTGTGGGAATTTGTTCCTTTTCGAATTGATGGTTTTTGGTTATGCTTTAACTTCCATTCTTTGGGTTTGATCTCTCCCTATGTGTTCTTTTCCCCCTATGTCCCTTTCTCAGCTGCGTACTTCGAGCCTATGAAAATGGAATGAAATTAGTGGGGTTTTATGGTAATGGTAGTAGCAAGTGTTTGATGGTCACTAACTCCACTAACCAAGATGGTAAAGCAGTTTTCTTGATAATTTGGAACCCTAACAGCCTGCGACTATAGTTTTAACTTTCAAGAGCTTGTTTGGTTTGTATCTGTTATATCCATGTTCGTGGGAAGATTTTGCAAAGCTGTGAATGACCATTGGTTGTGTTTCTGTTGACTATAAATAGATTCAGTTTTCACTATACTTGTAGACTCACTGCATCATAACAGATGACTTCACATCATAGTCCTACATTGGAGTTTACACTAGTGATGTGCTGCAGAGGAGGAAGGATGTACTTAACTCCATTCGTTATCCATATCTGAACTGATTGTATCCTTATGATAGCTCATCTTTATCCTTCAAGGAAGAGGTTAAATTCTAGCCAATTGCTAAGAACCCCAAGTACTATGATTCATTGATTTTTTGATGGCTTGTGTGTACTGCCTGTCAATGCAATCAGCTCAGCAACTGTTACTTAGCTACTGATGTGTTTCATTGACTTTGTGCTCTCAACAGGATGTTCTATGGTCCAGGTGGACCTTATGCCTTGTTTGCCGGAAAGGATGCCAGCAGAGCACTGGCAAAGATGTCCTTCGAGGACAAGGACTTGACGGGAGACATCTCCGGCCTAGGTCCTTTCGAGATGGAAGCCTTGCAGGACTGGGAATACAAGTTCATGAGCAAGTACGTGAAGGTCGGTAGCATCAAGAAGGAAGTCCCAGTAACTGATGGTTCCTCCAGCGAGCAACCAGCAACCGAGAATGGCGATGCCAAGCCTGCAACCTCCGAAGCAGACGATGTCAAGCCAGCTGAAGATGCTCCATCAATGGCAGCTGAGCATACCGAGGTACCCCCAACAAGCGTCGAGTCCAAAGAGGATTGAAACTGCAGAGGACAATTCTTGTGGCTGTGGAGAGCGAACTTCTGAAGGAGAGATGATGCCATGAGAGAGATGTATGTATAAGAAGATGAAGATTCGGTGGGTTATTACTTATTACATAGGGGTTTACTTTTGTTATTTTCAGCTTTCTCATCTCCAACTCAAAACATGTTTCTGTCACAAACAAGAGATTAGCTTTCATATGTTTTTGTCTAATAAGAACACCATTCCGCGATTTAGGCTCTTTACATGGTGGCTGGGGAAACGAAGAACCTTAGTAATATGAATGGCAAAATACACTTTTATAGTTAAATCTAGAGTTAAATCTATTCGCGTTGTGACAAATATAGCCAGTTTTTGAAAAATACACTCGTATAGTCATTCCGCCCAAAACTTTAACGGGAATTTGACAACTGCTGACTGGACTAATGGACGCTTGCAACGTGGACGCGGTTAAGCTGCGTGGCAGGACAGGTGTAAATTGTATTTTATTTCATTATTAAAAAAAAGTAAAACCCTAAAACTAACTTTACAAATTAATCGAGTTTCCTTTTACCATTTCACGCGATTTACCCTTCCTCTTCTCTCATTCTTCTCTCGTCAAACACAGCTCCCCAATCTCTCCCGATCGACGAATCGATCGAAGACCACACCCCGACTGCCCGACCCACTTCTCTGTCGCTTCAGTGAACGACGTCTCCCATATCGCTCTTCCATATCCGGTGAATAGACGACGTCTCCCATATCGCTTCAGTGAACGACAGAGGAAACCATGCATCATCCGGCTGGTGAATAGACGACGGCGCGAACCCTACTCCTTCGTCTCAGCCGGGCAATCGTCGCTATCATCCTTCGTCGCACCCGTCGCTTGATTCCAGTATCGCGAGACGAGGTCGGCGAACCCTAATTTTGGTTTCGCGTTTGGCTGGTGAGTGAAGACAAGAGTATTGGGTTATAGTGTGCGAATGTTATTGCTGGAATGAGGTTGATTAAAGTGCAGTTTTTGGTATCTATTTATAGGTGTTGGCGATCTGTAAAGCTTGGAGAGCGACAGAACAAGTTCGTGAAGGGACCACAGAACTTCTCTTTGTGGCGAGATTGCCCCTGAATCAAACGGTAAGAAGCTCATCACATTGGATACAAAAGTCAATTTGTAGTGACGACAAATGTGCTTTGAAATTGGTTATTTGATTCGCAATTCTTTAGTGGATAGCCTGTTGTATGCGATTTGTTTATTGTAAAGCAGAAAGTTGGTTCCACTTAAGACTAATTAACCAATTAATTATGTAATTATATAGTATATAATGACAATAAGGTTGTTATCTTAACAGATGGCAGACTCGTGGGATGAATTGGTGGGCGAAAATGACCCAAATCAGATTGGTCATGATGAGGCTTCGCTAGGCAGCCACAATGTTGAAGATGCTTCTGTTGCTCCTGATATATATCATGTTTATGACTCCGATGACGCAATGACATCAGATGATGAATATCACGAGGCTAGAGCTAACCTACGTGCATATGGTGAAGGGAGGAAAAGGAAAGTGATTGCAAGAGTTGCTGCTGGTGGAGAAGAAGTAGACCAGTTTGAGGAATTTGAAGAATCTGACTCTGAAAATGGGGAGGAGGAAGGCCAAGATGATGGTGAGAATTCACACCACTCCACTCCCCTTCAGAATACTGAGTCACCCGAAGAACCTCAGCCACCTCGAGTTGATGTTAATGGGGAGGGCTCTCAGCATTCAAACTACAGATTGTCAGAAGAATCAGATCATGTAAGGGGCAACTTATCAAATGAGGAGGATGGTGATTTGTATGATGATGCACCACGGTATGATCCACTCTGCGACCATAAGAAACTTGAGTTTGTATGTAGAATGAAATTTGATGGGGTAGAGCAGTTCAAAGATGGCGTTGTAAGACATTCTGTAGCACATGGTGCATGTCTGAGATGGACTCGGAGCAACTCTACGAGGAGAGAGGTTAAGTGTAAAGATGGGAACTGTCAATGGAGGTTGTATGCAAGCTAGTTCAGGAAGGATAAGTGCTTCATGATAAGGAAAGTGGGGCTACCACACTCATGTGCAAGGCGTCTCTCACTTAACCAAGTCACAGCTAAGTGGATTGCCTCAGATATGTTAGAGAGATTCAGAATTAACCCAGAGTGGGCTCTGGAACATATTATGGCTGAGGTGAAGTTAAAACACAATATGGAGGTGAAGAAGAGAACTTGCTACAGAGCTAAAGTAGAGGCTATCAAGATGTTAAGTGGGTCGTTGAGTGATGAGTATAACTTGATTAGGAGATATGTAGTTGAGTTGAAGAAGAGGGATAGGGATGGTCGTTTCCAGCTGGAAGTTGACCCGCAACCAGATGAGGATAAGTGCTTATTCAAGCGCTTATATGTTGGCTTTTCCTGTTTGAAGGATGGATTCCTTTTGGGCTGTCGTCCGATGTTTGGTTTGGATAGCTGTTTTCTTAAAGGGGAGGTAAAAGGTATGCTGCTCACAGCAGTGGGTAAAGATGGAAACAACTAGATGTTCCCAATTGCATGGGCGGTTGTGGAAGGAGAAAATACCAACTCTTGGACATGGTTCGTGGATATTCTAACTGAAGAACTTGGTTTAATTGATGGTAGAGGATGGACTGTTATATCGGACCAGCAGAAGGTATAGTAATCTTTCATGTGATTTTACTTTGAATATTTCTCATGTTTTTTATATTAATCCTATTTCTCTCCACTAGGGTCTGGTTGAAGCGCTCCACTCAATACTACCTGAAGCAAAGCATCGAAAATGTGCTAGACTGATGAGTTGTGTCCGAGAATTAGGAAACGTTTAGAGAAGGAAAAGGAGGTTGCTAGGCTGTGTGTATCTAGGCAATCTCACAATATGAGATGTGAAGTTAAAATGGGGGCTGAAGGGTACATTGTAGACCTGACTTTGAAGGAGTGCAGCTGTGGTTATTGGCAGTTGAGTGGGTTGCCATGCTGTCATGCAGTTTCTGCTATCAGCCACTTGAGGAAGAATCCGGATAATTATGTTCATCCTTCTTACCTTGTTCGGAATGTGGAGGAGTGCTACAAGGTGGGGCTGCCTTGTCTTGATGGTAGACAAGCATGGCCTGAAGCCAGTGGGTACGAAGTATACCCTCCTAAAGACAGACCAATGCCAAGCCGCCCCAAAAAGAACAGAAGAAAGACAGCTGGGGAGAGGGAAAGAAGACCACAAAAAAGGGTTGGTGAAGAAGTAACTCAGAGGGGTAGCCTGGTTCATTGCTCCAAATGTGGAGCTGAAGGGCACAAAGCAAGGGCATGCCCAGCACCTGTTGCTGCCGTTGCTGCTCGAACTGTGGTAAACTTCCAAATTTTATAGTTTCACATTGTCCCTTCATATTACATTGTCACTTAACCGATGGTTGTATGCTTGAAGGGAATGACTACACGTGCCACAAGGAATGGACCTGCTGCTGCCACAAGGAATGGAGATGCTGCTGCCAGAAGGAATGGAGCTGCTGCTGCTCCACCTAATGAGAGTCAACCAAGATAGAGGAGAGGCAACCACTGCTCCAAGTGTGGCTCGCCACACACAATGCCAGAACCTGTTCGTTGAACAGGGGAGTGGGAATACAAGTAAGTGATTAGTGTAGATGAATGTTAGGTTAACTAGTGTAGAACAACCTTAGGTTAACTGTTTTGTTTTGTTTGTAATATAGGATGTGAGGTTGAATTTTGGCGATCGTTTTACGATTGAAGGGAGCTTCGTCAAGCAACAAGAGGAATTGGTGTTTATATTGATGAGACCACTGGTAATCAATATGTTAGGGTGAGTAATTGGTTTCTTTCTTTCTTAGTTACACCATTTTTTCTTGTGTCATCACTAATATGACATTTAACAAATCTGTTGAATACAGCTGAATGGGGCAAATGGGAGATTTGTTGGGAATCCATCTCCAACCCAGACTACTGAGATGGATCTGCCAGGGAGCCAGCCACCACCAACCCAACCTTAGAAGTTTAGTTAACTTCTCATGAGTCGAAATATTGAACAGGGCATCCAACCCTTGCTTAGAAGCAGCTTTGTCAACTCATGTAATTCGGCTAAGACAATTTATGTTAAGTTTTAGGTTTGTTTGCTAGGTGTAGCTGAAGGAAACTCTCTATCTTAGGTTGATGTTCAACTCAAATGTCAGAATGTAATCAGGCACTAACTATCATGCTCGTTAATGTGTGCTCCAGACTATTGTAGAAACCAGATGATTTTGCAAGAATTATGTTAGGTTCAATCGTTCCATGCTATTTTTTGCAAAGAAAATAGGTTGTTTACCCCATTTCATACCAACTTTAAATTTCAACTTGCACATTACATACGATCGATACAAACTTACTGCTTCCACAGAAATATAATCAGTAAGACATTAAGAACCAAGAAGAAACTAAGCATATATCGAATCACTCGCAATTCATTATACAAATTATGATACTCAGTTGTTCGATCTCTCTCAATTTTCATCCAATTGCATAACTCTCCTCCAGCAATAGCTTATCCTTCTTCATTCTCACTGCCTTCGATTCGGCCAGCCTTAAGCTTTCTTCCAACTTCATCATCATACCGTCAACATCATTGTTTCATGCCTCTGATATATCAGAACTTGACTCCACCCAACGAAAAAAATTGCACCCACCTTTCGGATCCTGCAACATTGACGTTCCTAAGACACAATAGGTCATAAAATAGTTCATAGAAACTACGATTTGCTTACCATCCAATTAGGGCAACCATAAAACTGTCTGCCTGGGTTCAACTCAGTCCCAGAAGTTTGTACCAAAGCAGGGAGTTTGCACTTGCAAATGACAGCACCAACACCTTCACTTTTGATGTTCGTTGACCCAGAATCGCCCAAATCCCTCCCGACGTTGCTCCGCCCAACCCTGTGCGACATGGATAAATCGGCGACTGGATAAATCGGCGACTGGAACCAGAGGGAGAAGTGAGGAAATGGGAAGGAGAGAAGGAGAAGGAGAAGGCGATGGGGAGGAGAGAAGGAGAAGGCGACGGGGAATATAGAGGGAGAAGGCGACGGCGATGGGTAAGAGATCGAGATCGAGAGAGAGCGGCGGCGGGGATGGGGTTTTCCTCCGCAAAACCTAGAATGGAAGGTGGATTGATAATGGTCGACAGTTTTGGAGGAGTGAGTGGGATTGAAAATAAGTAAAAATAAAGAAGGTAAAAATAAAAGGTAAAAATGACGTGGAAAAATGTTGTCGAGTTGGCGATGATGTGGCAACCGCGTGACATCCACCTCAGCGCCACGGAGGGCTTACCGACGGCGTCTGTCTTTCCGTTTATGTTAGTAACGGAAATGGCTAAATTTGCCAGTCAAGTTTTCAAAAGTGGCTATACGAGTGTATTTTTCAAAAACTGGCTATATTTGTCACAACGCGAATAGATTTGGCTATGAAAGTGTATTTTGGTATGAGAGATTGTTCAAGTTTCATTTTGATTCCCGTGAAACTCGTTGTCTTTCATCTTCCTCCGCGATCTAGTTCCTCATTGTTCCAGTGAACTCCACCAACTATATCTACAATTAATCAGTGCTTCAAAGGACCCAAAAGGAAACCATAGTTGGAACTTAGAAGATGATTCTCATTTGAGCAAACTTCTCCCAAGTAGGTGTTGTTTGTGGGCAGTGGCGAATCTAGAAATTCTTAATAGGGGTGTCCTCTTCAAAAAAAAAAAAAAAAATTAAAATAAAATAAATAATTCATAAATAAAAAATATCAGACTAGTAAAATTTTAACATAAGGCCACGGCGTGTTTTTATTTTCTGAAAAAGAATAACAAATAGGCTTGGTAAATTGCTCAACAAATCTGTATATCCTACTAGACAATAGTTCACGACCTAATCGCATATGGATTTCTAACCTTGTTATTGATGTAACTCAAAGTTGAAAAGACTCTTTCAACACTTGTTGTGTAACCATAAAATCAATTCAAATTAAGGGTAGCCCGTAATTAGTTTAATTGTTAGGTATTGGAAATAGTCGGGGATGAAGAATAATTTTTTACTATTATGCAGTGTTTAAAATAGAACAACAAATGAGTTGCAACTTAATGGAGGACAATGTTTAAATAATAGAGTATATCCTAAGTTTGAATAACACAGATTATCGCATTTTTTTTTTTTTAAGTATACGCAAACTACTACTGAGAATAGGATTATCGTTATAGGGGTGTTCCGAATCACTAATTATAATTTTTTTATCCATACAAAACTATTACCGAGAGTTGAATAATCGTATTCCCAAATTTTAGGGGTGTCCCGAGACACTCTAAACTCTCATATATCCGCCCCTGCTTGTGGGAAACCCTCTTCTGGGCAGTCATCAAGCAGAAAAGAACTCGTACAGAATCTCATTCATCCGCATTTGGGACAACCATAGGTGGCTGAACTTATCTGCCTACCTGCTCAGCCATAACAGAAAGAAATCCCGCACCTGCATCTCTTGTATCTGCAACCCTCTGTTCTCTCAACCTAGACTTTACAGTTTGGGACACCTCTTCCACAACCGCTTAACTGTGTTGACCGTGTAACTTGACGGCCAATTCACGAGTTTGGTCAAATTAGTCTAAATAAGTAGTAATTCAGATCAGAATGAATATTTAAGAAAGATTGAACAAACTTAGTCTTTTAATTTAAAGTTGGGCCCATTTTAATTTATTTTGACACAATCTTTTTTCACTATTATATCAACAAAACTCGATGAAGTAGCAAAAGAGCCAATGAACCTAAAATCTCTCATTTCCTGCGGACGAAATGCTACCTTCGAATAGCCATTCCAACCACCACAACCATCCTTACCACAGAGAGGAAAGATTCTGCCAAGTTGTCAATATGCTGTTTGGAATCAGGTCGTTACCGCCCCGCAGCCGGCAACTCTCCCCCTGCTCTGCTCTCAACTTCCCCTGTTTCAGCACTATTCTAATGAGATGGCCGACCACATAACTTCCTCCCCTGTTTCTGTTGTTAGTGGGTGGCATCTATATCATCACTCGAACACCGGTTGACTAAGATATATATACTATTATACTAAACAATGGCTAAACAATTCAGGCAATGAAATGTGACTGCTTCTGACTTTTTGCCCTTGACATTATATTTTTCATCTCCCCATCCTGCCAGAGAGATTCCAATCCGTCTTTCTTCTCTTTATATATAACCCTCTCCCTTTCCCATCACATTCAAACACCACTCTTACGCTCATTTCAGCCTTTTTTTTCTTCTGTTTGCTTGATTGCTTCCTCCGCCCTTTGAAAATCATGAGAACTACTTCTTCTGGCTCTTCAGTTCCTGCTCTGTTTCTGCTTCTTACCATTCTTATGGCACAACTCCACTACTCTGATTCTCGACCAATCTCTTCCTCAAAGTACAGAGAAAGAGTAGTGAAGATCAACAACAGAACCAAGACGAAGTTCCCTTTCCCGATTCCGGCAAGGCTTGCGGCGATGTCTCGGTTCGCTCCGGGGAAAAGTGCGTCGGATTACGAGCACGACAAGCCAATGCACAGCATTTCGGATAAGTGGGTCCCCGCAGGACCGAACCCACTTCACAATTAGAGTCCGGAATATATGATGTTTGATCGAAGGCGGCGGAAAGAATGGAACTTTAGGGTCTTTCTTGGGCATTTTTCTTTTTTTATATTGGGAAGACATGATGGGCAGGGGCGGACTTCCCCTGTTTTCTAGAGCTTCTCTGTTTTACTCCATTCTTTCCAAGTACCACTCTTGACTCCGAGTTGCTTATAAAAGAGAATGCCGCTTTGTATAGATTGGATATGGAGTATGAATACAAAGATCTTATATACTTCAACGAAGCCCAATTTTCAAGTCACCAAGTAGAGATGGCAATTGCCCACCTGGCCAGCCATGTTAATTATATCAAAATCCAAATAAACCTATTGATTATAGGTTGGGTATGCATGAAGTATATGTGGGTTTGTGATGAGTTTGAGTTGGGAATGTATATTGTTTTCATACTCTAATTAGGTATCGGTTGGGTAGATACCCATTTCACTACACATAAACAAATTGTACATATTTGTAAACTTAAAATGTTTAGGTGTCAAAATGTAATACAAAAATTTAGATAATAAAATATAATTTTTATCGATATTTTAAGGACTTATATGTAAAATAAAAATTAGGTACTAAAAAAATAAAGTTTACTTACCGAATTGTAATTTGCAAATGAGTATGTATACAAATTACAAACCCAAATTAATTGATTAAAAACACAACCTAACCCAAATAAATGGGTATGGTTATAAACCCATCAAATCTACCCATTTATTATCTATTTGGATCTCATTTCCAACTCAATTAGGTTGACTAGTAATATACTCGTGATTTTCGGCAAAATTGTCATCGCTAGTCACCAGAAGGAAGGAAAACTTGAAAAGATAAAAGGACGAAGTGTTTTGCTAATTTATGATATAGAATTGTATACTTTATTATGAGGGTTATTAAACGTCACCCTAATTTTAACTTAAATGGCCCTAACTTAAAAGTTAAGATTACCTATTTACTCTTCTTAATTTATTTTTTGTGAGGAGATAAGAAATACAACTAACCAATACGAAGAAAGAAAAAGGAAATCGCCCTCTATCTCGGAATCCAACCGCCACGAAGAAAGAACGACGTCGATCGCATTTATGGCTACATGTCGCCGATAAGAAGAGGGTAGGCTATCGTTTGTTTCTTCCTTTTTTCCTGGTAAATGGCGAAAATGAAGGAAATTTGTAGGCTATGTTAGTTTTGCAATTCTTGTTTTTTTAAGTAGGAAGGGTAAGTGATTTCAAGTTTTAAATTAGGATGATAATAGTAATGTTGGGCCAACATTTAGCCGTACTGTTTCTGTTGTAAGGGCTGGCCGGCCACATAACTTCCTCCCCTGTTTCTGTTGTTAGTGGGTGGCATCTATATCATCAATCCAACACCTCTTGACTAAGATATACATTTATGCTAAACAATGGCTAAATAATTAAGGCCATGAAATGTGACTGCTTCTGACTTTTTGTCCTTGACATTATATTTTTATCTCCCCCATCCTGCCAAATAGATTCCAAACCGTCGTTCTTCTCCTTATATAAAACCCTCTCCTCTCTAACATTCCTCAATCCTCTGCTACGTTTTTTGCATTCCTTCTTTTTACACTTTAAAAATCATGAGAACTACTACTTCTGGTCAGTCACTTGGTGCTCTGCTGCTGGTTCTATCCATTCTTATGGCGTTGACAGACTCACAGACCAGTCCAATTGTCGGCCAATCAGGTCCTCTGGCTACGGAGTTAGAGTAGTGGAGATCAACAACAGAACCAAGACGAAGTTCCCTTTCCCGATTCCGGTGAGGCTTGCGGCGATGTCTCGGTTCGCTCCGCGGAAAAGTGGGTCGGATTACGAGCTCGACAAGCCAACGCACAGCATTTCGGATCGGTGGATCCCCGATGGACCGAACCCACTTCACAATTAGAATCCGGAAATGATGAGGTTGATCAAAGTCGGGGGGAAAGAATCAAACTGGTTCTCGGAAAGAATGGAACTTTAGGGTCTTTCTTGAGCATTTTGGGAATTGGGAGACTTGAGAGGCAGGGGCGGGCTTCCCCTGTTTTCTGGAGCTTTTTCTTTTTTTTACTTCTTTCATTGTTTACTCCATTCTTTCCACGAACCAGTCTCGAATCTGAGTTGTTATATAAAAAGAGAATTCAGCTTTGTATAAATTGGATATGCAGTCTGAATACAAAGATCTTATATAGTTCTCTCTGTTCCATTCATTCTAGAGTTCCAATTCAAGTCACCAGAAGGAAGGAAGGCTTGATAATATACAAGAACGAAGACCAAATCGCAGAATTGCGCTCAACTTTTCAAAAGACTTCCTCTGTGGAAGCGGCCATGGAAGGTTGACTCTGTTTGCAGCAGCTTCAGGATTGTCAACGAAATAGAATATTGCTGCTCATGTCAGCACCTTACCTACTAAGTACTAATCAAATTAATTATTCCAGCCAACAGTCCTTTTCGTCATGCTTGATTACCAAACTGCAGAATCTGCAGAATTTGAAACTTGCACATTTCTGGTTGATCATGTGAGAAGCTTCGGCCTGCCTGTAATGGAGATTAAGGACTGATACGGTAATAATCCAAACGTTTAAACTCACACACATAGTTAGTAAAATACGGTACGGGAAAGTTACGTAAAAATTACGTACGGGTATTTTACGTCGTCTCTAAGCTAAAGTTACGTTTAATAGTACGTTAATATCAATAAATATATAAAAAGTAATTATTTTAAAAATAAATAAATATATAAATAATAGTAAAGTTCACAATTTAATTCATTAAATACGGATATTAAACGTGTTATACGGGTTTTATACGTGTTTAGTACGGGAGCCATCCAATGAGCGGGAAAAAATGAAACGGCTTGACAATAATACGGATACGGAAGTTTTAAACGGATAAAGTACGTACGGGTACATATACGTGTATTAAACGGAGTATTTACTAACTATGCTCACACACCATAGTATATTATCAACGTATACAAGAACACAGGCTTACGTTTGTTGTAAGTTGAGTTGTCTTTCTTGCTCCATCATATTGTCCGGCTCTTCAAGATTCCGAACTCTATGTAGGCCCCAAAACAATCCAAAACCTAGCCATTTGTCACCAACCTTTTGTACATATAAAAAGAAAAGGATTAGTCACATTTTTTGTTCATATATTACTTTCTTGTAATAAATAATTTTATCAAATAAGTTATCATATTATGTGATGATGCTTGTTCCGATTGAGTCTACTCGTGATACCGTTCATGTAAGGGGTCGTTTGGAGAATATGAGTTTAAATCTACAGATTGTTAACAATCTAAAGATTCTAACTCTTTGGATTGTTGAAAACAGATTTTAAAATGTTTATTGTTTGGTAACTGTGATTGTTAACATTCAATTAAAATAAAAAATTTAGTTTTATACTAAATGACATGTTTATCCTTAATAAAAAAAATTAGAGTGGTTCGAGAAATATTAAAAACTTTGTTGATAAATATATTTCATGTGATAAATAAATAAAATGAAGAGAAAAACTAGGAAAAAAAAGTTCACGAATCAAGATATAGAATCTCTCTGATTATGAGAGATTTGATATCCGCAGATTTTAGAGATTTGAAATCTCTAAAGATAAAATCCACAATACAAAAAGTAACAAAAAAACATAACTTTGTACAAAATCTACGGATTCAGTGAATCCATATCCCGAATCTTGTTCTCCAAACGAGCCCTAAGTGGTTTGTGAGATTTTCTCTCCATACTCAATCACACATTCTTTTTGACTAATAAACCACGTATATTGGAAGGTGCTTCATTTTTCTTCAACGTAAATGAATCTAAATGGTGAGCACGAATTTCCAACGTACCCCATATGTGAGTTAGGTGGATGCTTTAACTCACCACCGGTGGACATCGTCAATACAAATTTGTATCGATATTTTCAACAGCGAGACTAGATTAGTTGTGAAGCAAGCTCCAGACCTTTGGCTACTTTAGCTCGTGTCATTCTCCACTCAACTCACTGGATTTATGTCGTGTTTGTCCCTTGACGTCTTAATTCGTTTACAAATTGGATTATTCCTAATACTCGTTTAGATCTTTTACCGGAGAATGAGTTGTTATTGTGATTTTTTTTTTAATCTCTAATGTTGTAAAGATCAATGTTTCCACTAATTGGATATTACTTAAAAGATACAATCTTCTTGTAAAAAAAAAAAAAGAGAGAGGGACTAGATTAGGAATTAGCAGTTCTTATAGGAGATAAACTAGCATTCATGAAGCTTGCAACAAGCCAACAATAAAACCATCGAAGAAGGAACCCGAGTTATGAGAAATTTTAACGTATGACCGAAAACTATTTTCATCTTGTGGATTATTAGCATAGTATCGCGTGTTTTCTATCCGTATACTATTTAGTTCAATTGACTCGTGCATATGGAAAATGTCCGTCATACTCAGATACTATCCATCCGTCTAACCAGGTCACGTGTCAGGGTCAGTTCAAACTTGTTGCTATGCTCATTGATTACTAATGTGTATGTATAAGTACACACAAAGGCCGATGCAATCCTGAAAAATTTTAACGCGTTGTCGAATAACTCGTACCACCTTCTCGATTATGCTAGAGCAAAAAATTTACATAATATATGGCCATGTTTGTTGTGAACCACAGCAGTAGGCAGCAGCATATTCATATACATATATATATGCATCCGTTAACATAACATGGAGCATAAGCTAGAAACAATACATGTCATCGAAAGGATTCCCGTGGGCTTGTTCATTTTTTAGAATTTGACGTGGGGGTATTTTTCTTAATAATTGTTGTTATGCTTCACGAAGTAGATAACACGTCCTGACGTCGGCTGAAGGTTAAGTCAGCCAATAAACAAACCCATCCATAATGAAGGTCAAATAGCTGACATTATTAACAAATAATGAACACAAACAAATTAAGTGCACAAACTGGACTCCATACAAATGTATCTCTAACTCTCTTTATCATTATTATACTTACTAACCCTTCCATATGTCACACAGCTCTTTTTGTCTAAAGTACACATACGGCAGGCAGCCGCCGGCGTGGTCGATGACGGCCGGCCGACTGACCCGGACTTACGCCGTACGTACGTAGCCTCTCTTCGGGTCCGGTCATCGGTGGCTAGCCCGCTGATGTGACCCATTTCTTTCTTGTTACCAACTTAATTCTACCCTTTCCCGCCGGTCAGGATTAATTGCAAGTCTGATAATTGGATTAATAAAACATTTCACTTCACATTTGGTCACTAAAAATATTTTATTTCATTCGTAGTCACTAAGAATAGTTAAAGTATTTCAAGTTTGGTTATTTGATGTTATCTTCCGTTAGTTTTCGTTAACGACGTCAAATTTTTTTATGATGTGGCTAACAAAAGTGTCTCTAATCACCCAATTTTAACCCAAAAAAATTGAAACCCGACCCACCACGTCATTAAATCTGTCAAGTCATAAAATTCAACCCAATCCATAACCGAATCGGTGACCCGACTCTTCATCTTCTACTATTTGACCCGATAGGAGAAAAGGTCTATCTCCCGACCCACTTCATCCTCCTCCTCTTCTTCCAGAGCTGCCATTGTCGACTTTGTAAGAAGATGAAGGGTCGAGTTATCGGTTGGGTCGGGAAGTTGGCTTTTTTCTCCCATCGGGTCAAATAGAAGAAGAAGATGAAGGGTCGGGTCGTGTTATCTGTTGGGTTGGGTTTGGATATTGTATGTTGCGGTTTTCATTTATTCGGGTTAAAATTGGCCGATACTTGATTAGTCACATAAAAAACTGACGCTATCAACAAAAACTAAGAGAATGACTAAACTTGAAATACTAAATTAATCTTAGTGACCAAACATAAACTTTTTAATAATCTGACCAAACTTGCAATTTACTCAAATACCCCATCAAACTGGAAGCACGCTTTGTCTTTATTTACCGATAGCAATTACAATGGATATTCTATTTTCTTGACTTTAGGCCGAATGTACAAGCAAATAACCTACGTTGAAGATTTCAAATGCTTTTAGTTTTACACATTTGCAGTTCTAGCTAATTACAAGGCGCTTCCAAATGGCATCAATCCCTTTCCACAACAGAATTATTAACAGAATCCGGCAGAGATCGTTCTTTGATTTTGCCTTGAATCTTAGTCTTTAAGATGAGACATTTGTCTCGAAATTCATGGGTCACCTAGCATTCCACCAAAAGAAAAGGGAAAAAAAAGTATACCGTCATCTTCTCGTTGACAATTCGATAATTGTCGACGAGTCATTCGATATTATATATTTATCCGGTAGCGATTTAGTTCCCCACTGTGTAAATAACTATTACTCGTCATTCTTATCAGTACTAACACAACACTTAACTTTATCGGTATTGTTCGCGATCAAATCGTCGGTATGTTATATATGTGTTAAAACGATACCGTTATTGTATATGTAGTCTAATCTTGGTTACCATCTCTATTGCCATATCCCGATTCTACTAACAACGCTAATTCTAACGACATATCATAATCTGTACCTTCCTGATTACTGCTCCTCATTCCCTTCTGAAAACGACCCCAACGTACAAAAGGGCCAAAGTCAACCATATTATTGTAGCTTTATCACCCACAAAAAGCCCAAAGTAAACGCCGGAGAGCGTGGATGCAACACCACACCACGCAGGGAGAAAGAGAAGAAGGGAGAGATTTGGTCAATTCCCAGGTGGCATTTGGCGCGAGAGCAGGCCCATCACGATATATAAATATACAGCCCAACCTGCCCACAACAGAACAATCTTCTACCAAACCCAATTCCCTTCTACCTGCCTTCTGTCTTACGCTATACCTGAATCCCCCCATACTCCAAAGTTCGTTTTTATATCATCCTTATGGGAACCAAGGCTTCGCATTTGTTCCTCTTGTTGGTGGTGGTGCTGGGTGCCCTGATCCCGGGCGCGACCTGCCGTCGTTTGCTTGACGGGGAGACGAAGCCGCCGTCGTCGTCGTCGTCGGGGAAAGAAGCACTGCAGGGGATCAGCCGCCGCCTGGTCAAGAAAGAGTCCTTCCTTGAAGGTGCGTCGGCCATTCGAAGGAGCTTGGAAGAATGGAGCAAGAACAAGGGCGGCCACGCAATCCGCGCGGTTTCTCGCCGGCTGGTGCCCTGTGGGCCCAACCTACTTCACAACTTATGATCATTCACATATAACCCCGAATAGGAGTCGCTCTCACAACAACTCGCGTCACGCTGTTTGGTTGTATCTAACTTTTGATAGTATCATCAACTGATATTACATTATTTTTTTACTGATACGTGATACTTAATATGTATCTAGTATACTTACACGGTCTCGCTAGTCTAATTGTTCAAACTTGTTTTTTTGGTGCGGTAAATATCAAGTATGTATCGTACGAACAAGTTTGACCCATTAGATTGAAGATTGTATATACCATAAACATACCATACTGAGGTATAACTATGGTTTTGTAATATTTATGTTGTAAGCTTTTAATTGATTTGTAATTTTGTGGTTGCTAATTTATATTTGGAGCAAGCTTTTGTCATGTTTGGTTTTGCCTCCTTATAGCTTTGTTTATGGTGGGGAAAAAGGATATTGTTGACCGTACCTTGTTTGATGTGTGCGGCCTGCAAACTGAGCATGGGAAACGCTACCATGTGTGGGGTGATTAATGATATCTATTGCCACCACTGCAATCCGTGATGAAGTTGGTAGGAGGTGTAGTTTTATTCATGGTAAAGGAAACCGTACCGGAAGTCATACCGGATCCGTCAGTGGTAGGGTATTTTGTGGTACGACCGTGATTCAACCGTTGTGTACCGGCAAAATACCGTTTTTGTAATTAAAAAATATTTTATTGTTAAAAAACCATACCGCCATATTAAGGATACCGTTTCGGAGAATACCGGAATAAAACCGGAATATACCGGATAGCAAACCTAAATAAACTAAATAGGAATATACTAGATTTAGGATATGGTTTCATTCGAATGATTCCAATAAACCCCCAATTGTTGTCCCTAATTTTCCACTCTAACAAACTAGAAAAATAAGCAAGCGTTCCTTCTCTAAGTCTTCTTCTTTGACTAGCTTAGCAATGGAGCTTTCTTGATCCTTATCCCTTGTCTAACAGATAATTAATGAACTAATAATTTAATTTTCACTCATTTATTCTTTCTTTTTGAATTACTTTTTCTCATTATCTCTACCTACTACCACATCCACATATCCTTGACTTTCTTTCTTCTCTTTCCGACTCTCTCTCATCCCCAACCCAGATCCAGAGCAAGATGAAGCTCTGTTTTGATTTCTTTTTTCTCTTCTAATTCTGACAATCGGAGCACCTTTTTCTTTATGCATGTAGCTTTTCTTCCACCAGATATCAATCTAGATCAGGAAATCCACAAACATGGCCCTCGATCTCTCTTCCCCCACTACCTCTCTCTGCTCTTCGACCTTGAGAAGCAAGATAAATCTCTGTTTTTTCTTTTTCTTTTCAATCGGAGCATTACTCTCCTCGCTCTGCCTGTAACTATTGGAGTAGTAAGAAACAAAGGTGGTGTTGGTGACCTTGGATTCACGGCGGTAGCAGAAGGCGATATAACTTCTGATCGTCAAAGAAGAGAAGAGGAACGGCAGCGCGGCGGAGCAGGGTCGGCTCGACCTTTCGCCGGTCTTGGGTTGCCGACTTGCCTCGTTTGTTTAGCCGGCCAGGGGTTGCAGCACCGCAGGTCGTGGGTCGCTAGAGGAGAGGAGAAGCGGCGAGGCAGGGCTAGGGAAGAAAAAACGATGAAGGCTCTCTCCCGATTCGCTTCGATTAGAGATTAGGGTTTTTCTTAAATGGTGATTTTTCTTTTTTTAAAAAAATTTTTAAGTGATGAAAGGGCGGCGCTTCCTTCAATTCTAGTCTACCGCCGGTTGGAAAGAAACCGGGCGGTATGCCGGGTTGTGCCTGTTAAACCGCAAAAATCGACCGAAACGATAAAATGCCCTCCACCACCCTACCGTATCGTTTTTTGTCCGGTTCCCGGTTGAACCGGTTGAACCGGCCGGTACGATCCGGTTTCCTGTTCCATGGTTTTATTTCAACTTTTTTTCCCCGAGAAATGTCAAGAACATAGTTAGAAAGAACCACTATCCACAATTACTTCTCATCCCACTTACAAGCCAACCAACAAAGTCAAAAGAAACTAACTCTAACCGGGATAGCAGAAGGGCTTTACGTGCCACTCTATGAGCAGCCCAGTTGACAGTCCGCGGAACTGCCCTAAATTCTATACAAAGAGAACAAGACTCAAGAAGATAACAACAATCTCGAAGAATGGGGCCACCAATCGAATCCTCCCCCAATCGAAGCTTGAGATGATGGATGACCACTTCTGCATCGCCTTCGATGATAACCGGAGACAAACTTCTAGAAGTTGCAAGAGAGATTGCATCCCTAGCTGCAAGGAGTTCTGCAAGATAATGATCCGAGATACCATAATGTTGAGCACCCACGGCAAGAAGCACATGCCCATCCGAGCCGCGAACAACCAGGCCAGACGAGGAGCCAGCACTTTGGAGAGCAGCATCAAAGTTAATCTTCAAAAAGCCTTGAAATAAATATAAATTTACAAGTAAATTTTATAAAGATTAAGGAATTAAAATAGTCGGCAAAATTTTAATCATTATTTTCCAAATTCCAATTACAACAATTCAAATCAGCCTCCACTCGTCTAGATTTCTGACTCTGCCACTAACTACGGAAATGAAAATAACATAATTTTCGAGAGATCCAAACCATATTATGATATTCAGCGGATAAATCAAAACTCAAAACCATATATTTTGTTTAATTTTGTACATTCATTAATTAAATATAGCATTTAGATTGGCATATACGTATGAAACAATTCCTACAGCATAAACCAAACGAGATGTGCATCCGTGCATGCCGGATTATGTGTAGTGGCTTGGAGTATGAGATGCATATCCATCATGAAAAATAAAGTAAAATGCGATCCAATTGGCTAATTGCAAGCAATCCTAGTATTTTGCTGCTAGTCGATTTGCTATATCCACATGTAATACTGCTCGTAGGGTGGACATTCGATCGGTTCGGTTCAAACCGAACCGAACAGATGATTACCGGGTCCCCGAAACAGCTCAGGATGATTACTGTGTGCACCACTCGAAGTAGGGCTGGAAATAGGTTTGGCTCGAAAGCGTTTAGTCGGTTATCGGTTAACCGTTAAACATTTTGTGCTTGTCGTTAACTGCACCATGTATATTAATCGATTAACAGTAGGCGTATAGTCGGTTTCGATTATTTTGTAGATTAACTAGATAATCGCTAAATAAGTGATGTGATAAGATTATACCAAAATAATTAATCAGTAACCTAACAAACAGAAGACCTCCTTTTTTCTATTTTTAATTTTTGTAGATTTTTATTACATATGTATATGTTCTTTTTTTAAGTTGTTATCATTAAATAAAAAATAATTTAACATAGATATCAAACCATAATCAACTCACTGTAACACAAATACACAATAATATCATTCTAGCTTCAAATTTGATTAAAGAAACATATAAGAATAAGATATCCAAAAACAATTATTCAACTCATAAACTCCACCAAATTACATGGAAGGTTAAATGTTACTAATTGTTGAACAGTTACAGTGCGCAAGTCCAGTTTTTCTATTGTGCTCCTTCTAAAACCATTCTTTGAAATTATTCTCATTTGAACCAAAGTCACTATTACAACTAGGGTAGGCAGGAGATCATGTAGACCTTCAAATATCCCATTATTTTTTGCCAATGCCTGCGGTTCATTGAGGCCTATTATTTTTTGTCCTAATTCACTTAAAAGATGGCTATAATTTGTTAGTCGGTTAACTATTTTACCATTGATTACTAATCATTTAATTATCAGTCAATACTTCCCTACGTTTGACTAGCAGGAACCAACGGATTACGGTTATTGATGCAACCATTTCAACCAAAGGTAAGATAGTCTAACGGTAAAGCTGCCGCAACAGTGAAGGCTTGGGAGTTGCAGATCCCAGGTTCGAATCCAAGCGAGGCCCGTTGGTGTTCCCGGAGGTACAAGGCTTTGGCGTCAAATTAAATGCAGGTGGCCCCCAGATTTAGTAGGACCCGCTGTCACAAAGTGGCACGTGTGGCTGAGGTTCCTGGGTATAAAAAAAAATGCAACCATTCACCACAATTTTCTATTTGATTATAGACTACACAGCTAACCGGCTACCAACTACCGTAGACTGTTTTTTAATTCTTTTTTCCAGAACACCAAAATGAAGCAGGTAGCCTCTGCAACAATTACTCTTCCACAAGAACTGTTTGAAAGCAACATTGGTTCTTGCTTACTCATGACCCCCTTGGTCCAAACAATATATAAAGCCCAGAGATGACTTTTGCAATGGGCTTGGGTCGGCTAAACCCAACTCCTAACGGAGCCCATATTTCATGTGGTGATATGAGATATTGGAAATAATGCGAGTGATATATGAACGAAAGCCCAGCTCAATAACCGAAGCACATTGAAGTTGTGTTACAACTTACAAGTAAAGGTGGGAGTTGGTTGATTTGGTCCTGAATCGGTCGAATTGATTTAACGCCAGATAACAATAAAGGAAAAATAAAATTCAGAATCAGATTAAAAGTGTGTTTGATTCGATTCAGTCTGATCCGGTCCAAATTAATTTTTGGTATATTTCTTCTTCATATTTATTATAATTCACAAGACCAAAATCGATTCAAAATATATTCGAACCGATGTCGAAATATCAATTTGGTACCATTTGGTTCGCTGTGAATCGGATTGTTGCGACCGCTAGTTACAAGCGTGAAGTCTATATATGGTCGTACACATGAATTGTCGATCTTCAGCATCCTAGGAACGTCAATCTGTATTTGGCCAAACAACTAGTTGTTCGAGATGGTCTCCTCTTTTGAAGTTGTAAACTGTCAGCAATTGGGCTTCTCATAATGCAGGTGTGGCCAAAAAGGCTGTTTTTGTCTAGTTTAGAGATGCCTTTAATTTAATTTTGTTTCTTGGGTGGAGAGGGGGTTTGTTGAGTAAATATCATGGTTTCTTTAAAAAAAACTAAAGCACATTGAAAGAGCATGTTTTCCCCAAATTTATGCGAGAACCAATTTTGCTAAAATGCTCGATAACGTCTGTGTGAACGTGCTCACGACGTTCTTTCCTTGTTGGATCGCACACTGACGATTTGTAGTTGTTAGAGGTACGCAACAGTGAAATTTTTCTATGGCGAATTATTATAACATATAATTTTGAACGGAAGCGAACTGTAGCTAAGGAGGAGATCCTCCCCTGTGGACGCGACTAGGTGAGCTCTTCTCTATTTTGTCTGCTTGTATTCAATATGAAAGGGACGTACACTATGCTTGGGTCTTCTTCACTATTTTATCTTCTTGTATTCAATATGAAAGGGACGTACACTATGCTTGGGTCTTCTTCACTATTTTATCTTCTTACAATATGAATGGGTATCATCACATAGCTGTCCATTTCCATTCCTATAAAACCGTTCATATCTTTGAAGGGGATTCTCACAATTTTCTTCCTTTCTCGAGCCGTTGGGTGCTCTTTCGTTCTTTTTTTTTCCTACTTGTTTCTTCTACAGTTGCATAATTGTTCATGGGATGGTCATTTCATGGAATTCATTGTTATTATCCCCAACCATTTCATGTGGTTTATCAGGAGCTGTAGCCTTCCTTTTTGAGTCATGACGCGACTGGTTGGGTAGGTTGAGGCTGTTGCTATTGCTGTGGAGCTGATGCACACAATACTGTTGCTGCCATTTCTTTCACCGCCACCGCCAGGTTTACCGAAAGACAATGTTGTTGATGAATTGTTGGTGTCGTCTGTGGCAACAGCCACCATGATGGTGATTGGGCTGGGGGAGGTGGATGCGCGAGCGACGAAAGCGGTGGAGGTGTTGGTCGTGGTGACGCACTAGCATGAAGGGCACATGGTGATGGTGGTAGGATGGAGCTGCATGTAGAAAGGCTGAGGCACGTCTCGACATGACGGCACCTGACGACGGAGTTTAGCTGGTCGGAGTGCTTCATCACCAGGTCCTCGTTGACCACTCTTCTAGAGATTGGCGAAGAGTTCGTTTTCTTCGCCGAACTCATGCAATTTTGTTGTCTGTTTATTCATTGCCAAATAAAGTCCACTGTATCATTCAAAAAATATGCTCATACTTCTTGTGCTATGGTGAATGTACATGAAAGTTGTTGTCACTTTCGATTACCTAAATCAAGATTCAGCCATAAACTAAATATTACAGTAGCTGGATAAATATGCTAAATATTCTGGGTACTTACTCAAATCAAATTTTTAGCCAGCTACTTAGAACCTGCATGAAATGGATCAACATCCAATTCATGGTTCAAAAAAACTCAGAAACGCTTTGGCTAAAATTTGCATGCAAAAGAGAACAACAAATCGAACTTAGAACAAAGAATCGTACGGACAATTTCCAACCGCCACCGATCTCCTTCCAGGGAAGCTTGAATCTAAAGGAACACCCAGGCACAGAGCGTCGACGATGGATTGTGACCCTGTGATATTTGGAGGTAGCGACCGAAGCGAAAATCAACTAAGAAAATGATTCAGATAAGAACAACCGTTCTGGTCTTTGTCGTGCTGTCATGTTTGCGTGGCCTCTCGATCAGATCATGATTTCTTGTCCTTCGTTTCTTTCCTATTTTTCGTTTTCTGTTCTTTTGTTCGCTCTTCCCTGGCCTGTTGAGGTTAATTACTCTTGTCGATCTCTTTGTGTTTGGTTTCATTTCTACTATTTTCCCTTCCAGGTTGATAAGATCATGTCTCCTAATCTCTGTTTGTTCTTGTCAGACTTTCTTTTTGGCCCAAACATCTCTTGTAGTGAGTGACATATGAAATTGAGGTAATGATATATGTATGTATGTATTAAGATTGATATAAATTTTGATCCCTGACTTGAGAGTAAAACTCTTAGCAATTATAACATATTACTTTTGTCACTAAAAGGAGATATAATAAAATGAATTAATATCAATAATTTCTTTTGTTTGGCCCATGTACAAGGTTACTGGACACAGTTATTTTATTCGAAAGAAAATCGTGAACTGTACAAAAAGATCAATTAAATCCAACAAGAATAAGGGGATGATTGCACCGATTTGGTTATTATAAATTCAAGGCATGAAGATGTATAGTAGGTATCGTTCGTCAAATAATAGTTAGTAAAAGAAAGCAGAAGCGACTGTGCAGAAGAAATCGACGTAACATCAACTCTAAACTATGGTTATAACTTTTTTGTTACTATAAGAAACAAATGCCATCAGAATGTAGGTATTTTCACCTATACATCTACGACAGCAAGTGGATGGACGTCTTCAATCTATAGACGGGCAGGGCAACAACCACCCAGTAAATCAATGGTTACAGACCAAAATGGTCAAAAAGTCTTGATCAGTCAGACCAATCGAAATGTGAAACCATGCATCACATCTTCTTTCTGCTTGAATTCTCGAACTTGGGCCTTGGGGTACTAGGTGAGTTCTTCTCTATTTTGTCTGCTTGTATTCAATATGAAAGGGACGTACACTATCCTTGGGTCTTCTTCTCTATTTTATCTTCTTGTATTCAATATGAAATGGACGTACACTATTATTGGGTTCCTATAGTCAGTGTGCACTATTGTTTTCCCGTACATGCATTGTAGGAGGCTTTTGATGTCGTCTAGGTGAGCTCTTTTTTGTTTTATCTGCTTGTACTCAATGCGAAAAAGACATATACTATGCTCGGGTCCCTATGGTTGGTGTATGTTGTTGATGTACAATACAAGTATTATTAGATACGTGTAATGCCATTGCATGTGCTTGTACCACCAAATAGCTGTCCATTTTCATTCCTATAAAACGCTCCTATCTTTAAAGGTTAATTACTCTTACCGGTCTCTTTGGTGCTTGAATATCGAAACGTGACTTTTGATATAAATTTTGATCACTGACTTGAGAGTAACTCTTAGCAAAACATATTACCTTTTTCACTAGAAGGAGATATAATAAAATGAATTAATATCAATAATTTCTTTTGTCTGGCCCATGTATAATGTTAATGGACACAGTTATTTTATTCGAAAGAAAATCATGATCTGTACAAAAAGATCAGTTAAATCCAACAAGAATAAGGGGATGATTGCACCGATTTGGTTATAATAAATTCAAGGGAGGAAGATGTATAGTAGGTATCGTTCGTCAAATAATAGTTAGTAAAAGAAAGCAGAAGCGACTGTGCAGAATAAATCGACGTAACATAAACTCTAAACTATGGTTACAACTTTTTTGTTACTATAAGAAACAAATGCCATCATAATGTGTAGGTATTTCTCACCTATACATCTACGACGACAAGTGGATGGACAGTCTTTAGTCTATAGACGGGCAGGGCAACAACCAACCAGTAAATCAATGGTTACAGATCAAAATGGTCAAAAAGTCTTGATCGGTCGGACCCATCAAAATGTGAAACCATGCATCGCATCTTTTTTCTGCTTGAATTCTTGAACTTAAGCCTTGGGGTACATGCGTGTAGCAAGTTGAAGCCAAACCGTGTTGGCCCAATAAATAGTGAAGAGAAAGGGACAGAACCAAAAGGGAAGGAGAAAGAAAATAAATTTGGCTATTTCAGAAAGTTAACGTCGGTGGTCAATTATTATGTTGCATGTTGCAGTACTGCTCATAGGAAGACAAAACAAGCACACTTTTCATACTTGAAACTCATTTATTATGGACGATGATAAGTCCAACTTACTATTTATATACAGTGTGTTGTACGTTTCTGAAATATGGTTGTTATTATAAAGCAAACAGTTCTCAAAGACAGTTTATGCATGGAAGGATTTGTACATTTGTTTTCTGTATGTTCTAATTGTTTTAATTGTACATTTTATAGTATCAATACCTCGATTTTGTGTGGATGGTGTTATGTTTATGTATTAAATATACTGGTGTAAGGTTGGAGTTGACGTTCACCTCCTTTTGTGGTATGCTCTTCACATATTTCTCTAGTAAGCTATATGAAAAGGTAAGGTTGTTATGAATAACTAGAGATTTTTGCCACACAATTTCTCGAACTTGGGCCTTGGGATACAAGCGTGTAGCAAGTTGAAGCCAAACCGTGTTGGGCCAATAAATAGTGACGAGAAAGGGACAGAACCGAAAGAGAAGGAGATAGAAATAAATTTTGCTATTTCAGAAAGTTAACGTCGGTGGTCAATTATTATGTTTTCTGTTGCGGTACTGCTCATAGGAAGACAAAACAAACATAATTTCTAGACTTGAAACTCATTTATTATGGAAGTCCAACTTACTATTTATATACATTGTGTTGTACGTTTCTGAAATATGGTTGTTATTATAAAGCAAACAGTTTTCAAAGACAGTTTATGCATGGAAGGATTTGTAGATTTGTTTTATGTAGGTTCTAATTGTTTTAATTGTACATTTTATAGTATTTTACGTCAATACCTCGTATTTGTGTGGATGGTGTTATGTTTATGTATTAAATATACAGGTGTAAGGGTGGAGTTGACGTTCACCTCCTTTTGTGGTATGCTCTTCACATATTTCTCGAGTAAGCTATATGAAAAGGTAAGGTTGTTATGAATAACTAGAGAGTTTTGCCACACAATTTCTCTAACTTGGATCTTGGGGTACAGACATGTAGCAAGTTGAAGCCAACCCGTGTTGGCCCAATAAATAGTGAAGAGAAAGGGACAGAACTGAAAGGGAAGGAGAAAGAAAATAAATTTGGCTATTTCAGCAAGTTGATGTCGGTGGTCAATTATTATGTTGCATGTTGCAGTACTGTTCATAGGAAGACAAAACAAGCATAATTTTCAGACTTGAAACTCATTTATTATGGACGATGATAAGTCCAACTTACTATTTATATACAGTGTGTTTTACGTTTCTGAAATATGGTTGTTATTATAAAGCAAACAGTTCTCAAAGACATTTTATGCATGGAAGGATTTGTACATTTGTTTTCTGTTTGTTCTAATTGTTTTAATCGTACATTTTATAGTATTTTATATCAATGCCTCGATTTTGTGTGGATGGTGTTATGTTTATGTATTAAATATACATGTGTAAGGTTGTAGTTGACGTTCACCTCCTTTTGTGGTATGCTCTTCACTTATTTCTCGAGTAAGCTATATAAAAAGGTAGGGTTGTTATGAATAACTAAAGAGTTTTGCCACACAATTTCTTTGCTATTAGATTTGATACGTCTAATTGACATGAAGAGCGGTAAAAAAATAACCAATTAAGCTGGAGATCACTAAATTAAATTGATCCGTTGTAAGATGTAAAGCAAATATTAGTAATTGAAGATTTAGTTGCCAAGTAATCCTTGCTTGTGAAGTTCAATGGAATTTTCAACATATGAAATCAAGTTTTAATTGCAGTGAGCATAAAAATCAAAGATTGTAAAATTATATTGAAAGGCGTGCAGGAAAAGTCAGGACGTGATATTTTATGTTGAAAATATGATTTATATGTGGTTCAACCATTTTGTATCGCTAAAAATCACATACTAATTTAAATTATATAATAAATTTCTTACGACCAAATTGTGAGATGTAATAGACAAATTCATAATTACTAATTATCTAATTAGTAATTATAAAGACTCCTCGATTACTCTGCGTGTCAACCAAATCCATTATGGCCACAACAGTAAATATACTATTCTATTTACAAACCCCACCCTAATATCTCCTATTTTCCTCAAATGCTTTTGTCTTTTTCTACCCAAACAAACCCTCTAAAGCCCTTTTCTTTCCCAGCTTCTCTAAGCAGCTCACTCCATAACCGTCATCTCTTTCCAGGTGTCGTCCTTTCTTGCCATCTCACAGCAGCTCCCTTCTCTTTAAATGTATGTTCATTTGTGACTTTGTATCTTGGTAGATTGTTTCTTGTCATGTCGATGGATTATCTTTAGCCAACTTTGATGCAAGGTAAATTTTTTTAATTGGAATACCTGTGTATGTGGCACATGTTGTTGTCTGTCTCAACCACGAAATAATGGATGTTGTATTTTTGTAGATCCTATCATAACTTCGGTGATCATTCGTCAGCTGGGTGGATCTGTTGTGGATACTCATATTGTCGCGAGACTTATTCATATGTGGACGGAAAAAGAGTGTGTTTGTATGAACAGTCCTCCTGTTATGTATACATTTTAGGTTGACAGAGAGGTTGTGTTTCTGTTGTGGTTTATTTACATGTTCGAGTTGCTTGTTATTGTGATGATTTGTATGAGTTTTCGGATGCAGGAGGACATCATTGAAGGTTTTGCCGTCCCTGGGGATACTGGTGTTGTTGGTGCCCTTATTCGTGTTGGTGGGATATACAACATGAAACTTATGCCCTTGATCCCGGTCAGGACTACAGGAAATCCACTGCGAAATGCTCCGTGTGATTTGCGATTTCGTTTGACAAGAACCCAGTCATTTGTCGAAATTCCTAACAACAATCCGCCGAGATTGACTTTATTTCCCTTTGATGATTTTAGGGACACACAATTTGAGGATTTGGTACAAATGTGTTATGATTCGCAACACTTGGCAAGTGATTTTTTCGTTTGTTAAGTTTAAATATCTTTAATTGGACGCTAACATTTGTCTATTTTCATATGTAAGTAGGCGTGTTCTTTCTTAGTTGGATTAACACAATATCTCAAATAGATGCATGTCATTTGATATTGTTCTCAAGAATTCAAGGTCATTGTTCGTACTTCCGGTGATTTATTATGTTTGTCGTTTAATGTTTTTTAATTTTTTCCAATTGATGTGCAGGAATAGGTTTGTAACCATTAAGTAGTTGGTAAACATGATCATTGTATTGGAGAACTTGCTGACATAGGTGAATTATTATCTTCTGTTGTGCTGACTTTTACTAGCAATTTGGTTGCGAAGTCTACTGAATCAGATGACCTGGGTACGTATTGGGGCATATGATTATTTTATTGCACATATTGTATGTTTTATATGGGATCCATTATTTATATCTTTATTGTCAACGTAGGCATGGTATCCAAATGATCAATCGTGGTAGACGGTACTATCTTGATGTAATTCCTCGTTTTCTGTGGTTATGTCTTTTTGTTATGTATCACATTGTAAGCAGTTGTTATTGTTGTGTGTTTTCTGTGAAAATTTGGTGACCTTGTGTTTTTTATGGCATTTTTTTACCAAATGTTATATATATACATATATATTAGGAGATGGTCCTCTTTGTAGAGTTGTAGTTGAAGTTTTTTCTTGCGGATGGTCACGTTAAAAGTTCATGTGAACTTACCTTTGATATTTTACAACTTAATTTGGATAATTAGCAAAGTTTATGGTTATTTTAATAGTATATAGGTTATAATATTGTTAATTTATGCTTTTCCATTTTAACATTGACCGAATATTGATGGATCGAAAAGTAGATGTAGATCTATATGGATTGTCGGTTTGCGTGGTCGACAAGGGTGCATGTGGTGCACTTATTGTGGTAGCTCCTTTTTTTTGTAATGAAGAAATAGTTTGGTAAAATTTAGTAAAGTTAGTGCATCTATTGGGGATGGGGAGAAAAGAGAAAATAAAGAGAAGAGGGAAATGATGGAAAGGAAAAAGAGAAACAAGTATGTTGGGAAAGCTATAAGGCATCCCATATAAAAAGTAGTACTACTATTCGCTGTGAGTCTATGATCGACATAGGAAAGACTAAAAAGGTTAGAGTAAAAAAAAAAAAATTGTAATTATTTGATTAAAGTATCCTGTCGAACATGTCAAATCGTTCATCTTTCTATGGATGGCCAATTTCATGTACGCATTGCTATATAATAATGTATATTTTGCTCGTGATCTTGAAATATATCCCAGAGTAATGCATATGTCAGTTTGCAGTAAAAAAACGCTTCAATTGCGAAACTGAAACACCAAAATGTCATTGTTTTCTCGCATGAGGGAGCTAAAACACTTTGTGCAATCTATGATCGATGAGGTACACATCTTTATTTCTTTGGTTTAGTTACTTAGCCCATCATTGATTCCTTTTTTTCAATCTTTGTAAATTCTTGTTGTGTTGAAGGGAATTTTGGACCATCAGTTTTCCCAAGTTTAGGCTCTCCAGGATGCTACTAATCCTGAATTCGTAGCTGAAGTTATCAACTCTTTTTGTCGCGATGGTGATAGGATCGTCAGGGAGATCAACAGGGATTTGTATGATGTTTGGCTATTTTTCGTACCTTGTATTGTAATTTCGTCTATTTTTCTGTGTCATTATGGTCGCCAAAATTTTAAAATGCCAGTTATTAATTTTTTGTCCGTGCGTTTTGCAGAGGTGCTGTTGACGTGAATTTTTCTAAAATGGAAGAATCATTGCATCAAATTAGAAGTAGTAGCTCCACGTTGGGATCTTGAACTTTTTTTTTTAATGTTGTTCGTCATTTTCCACAGGTGTTTCAGTGTGTGTTGTAAAGTTTAATTTGTGTTGTTTTGTATTTTTAGCATTGGGGCACGTCGGCTGAAGGTTGTTTGTGACGAACTTCTTCAAGCATGCATTGACAGAAACAAGGATAGGTTAGTTCAGCGTATTCTTGAATATCAAAACAATTTTCTGGGTGTGTGGGTTGCATAGTTCATTCCTTAAAGCATCTTTGTGTTTTTTTATAGGAGTATACGTGTTGCTAATGATGTCACTCGAGAATATTGCATTCTTCGCAACAAGTTAGGAAGTGTACTTGAGGTAGAAAATTTCTCGTTATATATTTATTTTACACTTTCTGAAAGTATACACAATTTATTGAGCTCGTCTTTTTATTTCCAGATGGAGGTTGCAATTTCTGCAATCCAAAGATCTCAGAACTAGAGCATGGTTGGAGGGGGTTTGGTAGTACCTGTTTCTGTTGTTTAATGTATCTTTGGGATATTTTTTAATATTGTTGTCAATGAACGATGATCTTCGTGTATGAATTGTTGTTTTTGGGAATTGACTTTTTACATTTTTGCTTTGCTTCTTCATTATATATGTGACGATTATGGTTAGTCGTTTAACCAGAATGTTAATTGTTGTTGGAAATCGTTCAACGTGTCGTCGAAAGTTAAATCCGTGAACCACTGCTCATTGCAAGGTGGGCATGAATCTGGCTTCTGTTGGGTGTCGAATGTCCTTTGAGGATATTGGTTCCTTCGGAGGGTATCTTTTATCAGTTTGGTAGGTTGGTTAGTCGTTGTGATTTGGTTGTAGTAGTTACGGGTTGTATCTACTTTATATTGTATCTTGTCCATGTAATGCTGTTTGTATTTGCTAAAAAAATGCGTCGATCTGATGAAAATTAATTTTGACGTGACTATTGTTGTTTTTTATGTCTATATTGGCATCCATCTTTTCCTTCATTTTGGTCTGAGCCATTGATTGTAATCACGACATTTTGTGGATGTGTATGTACATGTACGAGTATAAATGATCAAACAATCATGGTATTGGCTTTAGCCTTTTCGACCAGTGAAAATTATACCAGTTTATCGTAGTGGACTATAGCTATTTGTAAAAAAGTTTAAACAATTACAAGTTATATTTCTTGAGATAAACATTTTTAACTACCAATATTTTGTCATAGTTTGTTATCTAAAATTTTCCTCAGCTATTACATAAATATGCGTGACAGGAATGGTACATACGTATGCATCATATTTTTTTGCAAGCACGTAAAGAGAATGGTATTGTATATTATTGTAACCGACATAACTTTCGAACCAGACACACCAAACCACTACAAATCTCTGTTCATGCGCTGATGAATTATTTGCTAAGCACGAAAAATGTTAACTTCCAAAATAAAATCAATGGAATCCACTTTCTGGAATAGACAAACGTCGCCAACTTGTAGTGAATGCTCGTAGCAAAATGAAAGCCAGTTTCTGCCAATGAGTCTTACACTGTACTCGCTTCTTCTCTTCAATCTTATGTTATACTTGGTACCCCTTGCAACGAGGAATACATTGTCGCATTCGTCCGTAATGTATTTTTTTACGAAGTCACGAGGCACGAGCTACACCAATGAAATATAACTAATTAAATTAATTCAACGTGTGCAATTGATAATATTTGATATGATGTAGAGTAATTGTATTACGGGTTTTGTGCGGCCTGTGATTTGTGTACGAGTCATGACTGTTATGTATGACGGATATTTGGGTTCTGATAGTATTTCTTATATTATTGGCCTCCTACACCTTATGAGTGGATCGTACATTGATAGACGCAGGATTCGAGTTGAGTAGATTCCCTTCTCTATTCCAAGTTTCATGACCGCGCTGAAATGTTCTGTAATGTATTATTTCAAAACATTAGTACGTATATAATTGTGAAGATGAAGATGTGCCGTTATTGAATAGAAGTAAAGTGTTTGACGTAAAGAATTAAAGTGTTTGACGTGCAATATGTCCATTACGAGAAGTCAGTCGTGTACCTTGTATATTAATAGAAGTGCGTTGATGTTTTGTAGGTTATCTTGTGTTATGTCAAAAGATTATATTCTGCCCAGCTCCCCACGAGGTTGGTTCTTTCGGATGCAACATATTTAGATGGGGCTTATTCTCTTCATTTTCTAAGTTTTCATCTATTTTATCGGTTGACATTTTCATACTCTCGATCTAAGTTAAAAAGTTTATCTTATAAGCAGTGTACCTCATGTACGTTGTTGGTTATTTTTAATGCAGATCCCATAAATTCATGAATTACTATCCGGGATTTATCCGGGGATGTCCTACACCAACCGTTGGTTGTGAGACTCATTCACCAGTGGGAGGCCAGGGAATCCTTTGGTACTAACCGTCCACCTGCATTTTGCACTCTATGGGTGGACAAAAATGTAATTACAATCTAATCATTTTTCAAACTATGTTCTTTCTTTAGTTTTGACTAATTGCCAACATGTTCTTCTTGTAGGAGGACACTATAGAATGCCTTACAATGGCCAAGCATTTTAAAGCAGTCAAATACTCGATAACAATGAACTGTATTTATATATTATCACATGTTCCACTTATTATTGCGAGAGAGAGGAACCGATATGCCCCAGGAGACTTACGTTTGCATATTGTATCGGCATATCAATTTATTGAAATTCCTGACAATAATGTTTTGCGGAAAGATTTTCCAATTTATCAATTCCCTAATGAAGGTTTTAAAGGCACTGAGTTTGAAGACCTACGTCCCATGTTATCTGATCGTACACATTTGGCAAGTGAGCTGATTCTCCGTTTCTACAACGTTTAATAGTTTAATCGTGATTCTCGTATTGTCTTGTTGTAACATATTCATTGTGAAATCGTGTTATTTTGTTTCACATTTTAGAATTAATCCGTGCTTCATTTCTTCATTGTGCATCTCGTGTCTCAACTCAACATACTTTATAAGGTCATTCTTATTTATTTGCATGTTATGTATTCAATTATTATATAGTTGTTTGTGATTTAACCACTGATCAATTGTTGTTTTCAGATCTTACGGGCCGGTTAGTTTCAATTACCACAGCACGAGATCATCCAAATGGCACGAAAACATTTACCGTTGTGTTGGAAAATATAAGGTCTTGCTCGAATAAATTACCATATTCTATCTTATGATGTGACAGTTATTTAAATTTTAATTTTTTTTATTGGAGTTAAAAATTTAGAAGGAAAAAAGTCCCCATAGTTTTCATTGGACCTCAACACTATAGCATTCACCAAGAAGCAGAAAGGACCGAATGGCTTGGACCAGTTATATATACATTCACTGGGGTGCGTGTTGGCGTGAAGTCTAATCCAGGTGCCAATGTTACATTCGATCATTTCCAATATGGAGTGATTTTGTTTTAACGCCCTTCCCTTTTTCTCTTTCTTGTTGTCCATTAAGTACAGAAAAATATAGATTGCACAGTACATCAGGAAGTCGTATTATTTTTGCCGCGTATACCTACAAATATAAGGATATAACAGAAGCTCTCCATTTTGTTTCACTTTCATATCCACGTGTTAGAAACTGAACAAAATACTTTATATATCAGTTTCTTCGACATTCACATGCCTATAAAGTTGGATCCAGATGCTCAACAACCAGGCATAAAATACCTTCGTGGTAAACTGCCAGAGCGAATCGTGCTAAGGGATCTGATTGCTTCTCTTAATTCCAGCGAACCACAATATAGGGTTAGATACGTTCTCCTTACCTAAGTTAATAAGTTGGCTTTAACATTTGATAGAAAATGGTCTATTTAGGGTGTGGGGGTATATAATTATAGACAAGATATCAATATATGCACATAATATATTTATTGTATGGTTGTAGTTTGTCCTTTAACATACTGGTTACTAATAGTGTGCAATCTATGATATTTTATGCATTTTATGATTCAGAACACAAATTTTGTATATAATGTATCCCATTTTTATGTGACAAATGAACGTTGTTGTTTCTTCTTTTCATCAGAAACGCTATTGGTGCCTGTTGAAAATTGAACATTTTGATTCAAAACAAGATGTCATATTGCAGTACCGTGAAAGGTTTGCCCACTATGCTTAATACTAACGTACATAGCTTGATAAAAATAGCATGTTTGATTTTTTGATCATCTTTCAATCAATCCATATTAGCTATTGGAGTACAGTCACTTGTGGGGATGGGACTTTTTCTTGTGATCTGACATTCCAGCCTTGCCCGACAGCTACGTTGCTAAAAACACCAGTTATGGAATTTTTAAAACTTACAAGGAGGGGGAGATGCAACATAATGAAATTGGCAGAAGGCAAGACATTCACGGCGGATGTGGAGTTGTGTGAATGATAGACCGATAATTGCACATGTTTTCACCCCTATTCTGAAGCTGTTTGTGATGTGGAATCTCGTGTTTTAAGCCGATTTCACGCTAGGTTGTGTGTTTATGTCATATTTCAGGACCCGGCGTTGGAATCGAGGCGGAGAAACGAGTTCTGGGTCGAAAGGAGCCGAGTTGGGACTAAGGGGGCTGCAGGAGGAAAATACCCGGTCGGTTGGCAAAATACCCGACCGGGTATTTATCGTTTTTGGCACCCGTGAGAAGCAGAAGGGGGCCCGGGCGATGGCCTTAAAACCCCGGTCGGGGATTTTGGTGGTAGACCGGGGATTTTCCCTGAGGACGAAACGGTGCGCTTCAATTATACCCGGTCGAGACCCAAAATACCCGACCGGGTATTTCGACCGGGTATCGCGAGGGCAGCTGATAAAAGCCGGTTTTGTGCGTTTTTGCAAAGGAGAGCTGGGTTTTGGATCCCAAACACCCAAGGGACGAACCCTAGAGAGAGAGAGCGACTTGGGAACATTCTTGGAGCTATTTTGGAGGATTTCTTCGCCATTGGAGCTCGGGAATCAAGCCCGGACTTGAAGACTGATCATCTGAAGATTCTTACTGCAGTCTCTCTCTTCTCTATGGAGTAACTTCCCTTCACTTAGGTTTTGAGGAACCCTAGCTATGTTTGTTTGATTGGATGATTGTATGAGTACTCTGACTTGATAATCTTGAGTTCATATTCAATCTATGCATGTTTTCACGATTCAATTCTGCTTTAGTCGAGATTATTGATTCTGCTTTGATCCTATGAAAGCGAATACCTGATTAGGTCAATAGAGCACCATAGATTGATAGTAGTGGATCGATTGCTTTAGTCGAGGGTTGATTCACTGCTTTGTATCGATTGAGAACCTCATTCGATAGAGGGAATCTAGTTCAGAACGCCTTGATCAGTTGTTCTAGAGAAGGATACGTCCCTCTAGGCAATTGACTCAAGAGGGCCTTGTTCCTTTAGTCGAGACTCAAGGTCTAGTCAAGGATTCTCCGCATTGTGAATGAAAGTGAAACACGTTAGGGATCATCAATCGTTAATCTGGCTAGTGGCTAGGGGGAATCATACCTAAGTGAGTTCCCAACCTGTAATTAGATTAACTTTAACTGTAGTTTGCTAGAGTAGTTTTTAGTTCTTTCATCTTAATCTGTTTTGCTAGATAACGAACTGAAGCTGAGTAATAGTAACTCTAGAGACCCGTGGATTCGATATTTATTGCTTGAGCCACTATACTGCAGTCCCTTTCATTGGTTACACTTGGCCATTGTTAGGAGTTGTGTTTTAGCGAGTCAAGTTTTTGGCGCCGTTGCCGGGGAATTTCTAGATTATTAGGAAAGGCAGAAGTTTGTTACTTTAGCGTTTTTCTTTTGTTTTCCACCCTTGCTTTTCACTTGGGTGTTTTTGTTTTTGTTGGTGCAGATCTGAATCATGGATCCTCATGGCTTCTCCAACCATTGGGGGTATCCACCACCATCCGAGTGGTATTACCCCGAGACACCCTGGAGCAATCAAGGAGGAGAAGACTATGGATCCGGGTTCCAGTACCAACCCCCTTTCTATGGAGAACAATCTGACCCCTGGGCATATCAAGAACAATCTCATTACCAAGAAGACTTTCTCCCACAACCAGAAGGGCCATCAGCGTTGGAGTTACCCATGGCGGCCTTCACGGGCCATTCTGCAGAGCCATGCTACACTCCGCAGCCAGATCCAAACTATGAACTGAAGCTTCTCCTGGAGCAGTTTGTTCGGGACTCCGAGAGACGCAATCGCAGAATGGATCTTCACATCCAAGCCCTCCCCTCTTCCGATCCCTCATATCTCCGTGATATGGAGGAGGCTGTTCAACGCTCAGCGAAGCAAACAGAGTGGGTTGAGCAAGTTTGTGCACAACTTGCTCAAGATCACCCTTCTGCTACCATACAAGAAGAGGACGAGGAAGAAGAAGGCTACAAGGACATTGTGGAGCACACAGAAGTTGTCACGGAGAGCTCCCGTGATGATCATGATCAGGAATGTCCTGTCGTAGCCGACCACCCTTTCCCACATCCCACACTGCGCTTTGAAGAGGTGGGCATGAGTGAGGAGATGCAAGAAGATCTCATGAAAGAAATTGCCTGGCAACTTGCTCTCCAATCCGTGCTAGAAGAAGAAGAGCAAGAAAGGGTGCAGAAAGAGGTTGTGGAGGATGACGAAAGCGAAGCAGGAGTAGTTCTTGATCATTTCCCAGGGGTGATACCACATGAAGAAGAAAGGGAGGTTGAAGAAGCAATTGGCGTCCAGGCTGAGGACGAAGTTGAGGTGGAAGAGGCTTGCACCGGCCATGAGTTACATGTGATATCTCCACCAAACTTCGAGGAATTGCTCAGCAAGGACCCATTTGCAGTGTCTCTTTGCCAGACCAAGGCCACATCGACATCGGTCCCTCTTGGTGGACGCGATGGTGGCCAATCGATGCTGTCTTATCTGGTTTGGGGCAATGAGACGAGAGAAGAGAAGAAGAGGTCTCGAGGGTGGAGACTTCATCTGCATCAAGTACACGAGCCTTCATCACCTGCCGCACCACATGCTCGTGACTTGAGACTCCACCTCATCGACGAGAACCTCAACTTCAAGGAGGTTCTAGCATGGACCGAAACTTAGGAGCCATCGTCTGGCTCACGACGTGAACGAAGCGCTTGTTGGGAGGCAACCCAACCAGTCGGTTTGCATTTCTTTCCCTATTTCTCTTCGGTTGAGTCAGTTTTGTTCTTTGATTTTAGAGTCCATAACTCAACCTTTGTGAGATTTTGTGTGGTGTTTGTGTTTCGACCACTCTCTCCTCATGGAATGCACCGCCTGCCTCGTCCACCATCATCCACCCTTGACCCGGTAACATCGTTTCCCTTATCTCTCCCTCTACTCCATTGAGGGCAATGTCGTGCTTAAGTGTGGGGGGGATGTTTTGTATCGGTTGGAATAATTACGATGGTGCTTGGAGCCTAGTCCGCTGTCCGAATCTTACGATTTGAGGGCTCCAAGTACTGCTGTTTGATCATATTGGCACTGTGTTTTGATAGATGAGTTGATTGGTTTTTGAATTAATGCATGCCAACTTGTTTGCGACTAGGACAACCTATGATGAGGACTGAGATGTGCAGTAGAACGATGTAGGGGTTCAGTTTTTCAACTGTTTGCTTGCCAACTGTGACTTGATCTGACTTGATTTGATTACTTGTTCTTGACAGTCGTTTATGCATCTAGTTCAGGGTATCAAAATGTGAGATAGAGCATATAGGTAGCCATGTGAGATTTGAGCCGGCTCGTTTCTTTCTAGTGCGATAGATCCCTCTTCCATGATGTGTAGCATTCACGTTGTCACTAGCTAAAATGATGGGGGCATAGGATTAGCCCACGCCCAAAACTGACTGTCCTGATGTGTCATATCCCCTAGTCAGCCCCTTTGAGCCGTGTGTTATCCTTTCTTTTGGTCTATAATGGAAAAAATCACCCTTGTTGCATCTTGTAGAAGGTTCCACAGTGTGTTTTTTTATAAATTCTCTGCTGTTTCTGCTAAAGTCTATGTGAGTGTTGGAAGTAGTGCTTAAAAGTTGGGCGGATGTTTGAAATATGTGCAGGAGTGGTGGCTCTCTTAAGAAATGAAAAGAAAAACAAAGAAAAAAAGTGAAAGCAAAAGAGAGCCACTACTAAAAATCTGAATAATGCCCAGTAAGTAGTGTTTCTTAGCAGTCTGGCTTGGAAATACTGATGTTTATGCCTCCTTCGCTCTTGTGCTCTTAAGATATTGAGTAATGCAGAATAGCAGAAAGAAAATACCGGGTTGTTTGACTGTGATTGTGTGTTTGGAAAATGTGGAACCTTTTGCTATGAATACTTCCACCACTTAAAAGGCCTTTTCCCCATGTCCAAGACCCTAGCCAGTCATTTGAACCTGTGTCTAAGACCTCCTGATTAGTTAGTGGTGACACCCCACATGTGAACTCTAGCATTTAGAGGCTGCCATCATGGTGAAGAGATGATAGGTATTGAGAGAAATAGCATGCGCATCTTTCGCATCAAATTGTCCTGACCCCACTGGTCGAGAGTGAGTGATTCATTTTCATTTTCTATACGCTCTTGTACCCCGGTGAGGACCTAGATTGCTCGGTCTCTATTATGATGTCTTGAGTTGGATGCATGAGCTGACTGTTTTGAGTAAGTGGTTGAATCAAGTCTAGGTTGGCCAGTGAACAGACGGGAGACTCTCCCTTTACTCGATTTGCTGCACTCGAATGTCCTTTGTGGTGGTTGTCCAGGTTGTTATTGAGGTTGTGCATGTATTGATGTTTGAAAACCAGTGCGATTCACGTGTTTTGTGCCTTTATGACTTGTCCCCAATGTTGGTTGATTGAAATATTTAAGCTTACCTAGTGTCTGACTTGGTTTGCTTGGGGACAAGCAAACGGTTAAGTGTGGGGGAGTTTGATAGACCGATAATTGCACATGTTTTCACCCCTATTCTGAAGCCGTTTGTGATGTGGAATCTCGTGTTTTAAGCCGATTTCACGCTAGGTTGTGTGTTTATGTCATATTTCAGGACCCGGCGTTGGAATCGAGGCGGAGAAACGAGTTCTGGGTCGAAAGGAGCCGAGTTGGGACTAAGGGGGCTGCAGGAGGAAAATACCCGGTCGGTTGGCAAAATACCCGACCGGGTATTTATCGTTTTTGGCACCCGTGAGAAGCAGAAGGGGGCCCGGGCGATGGCCTTAAAACCCCGGTCGGGGATTTTGGTGGTAGACCGGGGATTTTCCCTGAGGACGAAACGGTGCGCTTCAATTATACCCGGTCGAGACCCAAAATACCCGACCGGGTATTTCGACCGGGTATCGCGAGGGCAGCTGATAAAAGCCGGTTTTGTGCGTTTTTGCAAAGGAGAGCTGGGTTTTGGATCCCAAACACCCAAGGGACGAACCCTAGAGAGAGAGAGCGACTTGGGAACATTCTTGGAGCTATTTTGGAGGATTTCTTCGCCATTGGAGCTCGGGAATCAAGCCCGGACTTGAAGACTGATCATCTGAAGATTCTTACTGCAGTCTCTCTCTTCTCTATGGAGTAACTTCCCTTCACTTAGGTTTTGAGGAACCCTAGCTATGTTTGTTTGATTGGATGATTGTATGAGTACTCTGACTTGATAATCTTGAGTTCATATTCAATCTATGCATGTTTTCACGATTCAATTCTGCTTTAGTCGAGATTATTGATTCTGCTTTGATCCTATGAAAGCGAATACCTGATTAGGTCAATAGAGCACCATAGATTGATAGTAGTGGATCGATTGCTTTAGTCGAGGGTTGATTCACTGCTTTGTATCGATTGAGAACCTCATTCGATAGAGGGAATCTAGTTCAGAACGCCTTGATCAGTTGTTCTAGAGAAGGATACGTCCCTCTAGGCAATTGACTCAAGAGGGCCTTGTTCCTTTAGTCGAGACTCAAGGTCTAGTCAAGGATTCTCCGCATTGTGAATGAAAGTGAAACACGTTAGGGATCATCAATCGTTAATCTGGCTAGTGGCTAGGGGGAATCATACCTAAGTGAGTTCCCAACCTGTAATTAGATTAACTTTAACTGTAGTTTGCTAGAGTAGTTTTTAGTTCTTTCATCTTAATCTGTTTTGCTAGATAACGAACTGAAGCTGAGTAATAGTAACTCTAGAGACCCGTGGATTCGATATTTATTGCTTGAGCCACTATACTGCAGTCCCTTTCATTGGTTACACTTGGCCATTGTTAGGAGTTGTGTTTTAGCGAGTCAGTGAACCAGGATCGCCCCTTCCCGGATCATTACATGTGACTTGCCTGTTAAACCCATTAGCATATTCTCTACTTGATGTGAACGGAAACCAATCTCTCAAATTGTTATTTGTAGTATCATGCTCCTATGTAACAGTCAGTGCAGTCAAAATCGCGCTTTAAAGCGTAAAAGCGTACGATTTTATGTTTCTAGGGTAGGAAAACGTTTCAAATCACTAATAAAATCGTTTTCACTCAAAATCGGTCAAAAGCGTAAGTAGAATCGTTAAAATCGGTGAAAACGTATAAAAACGCGTTTTCAGACCGTTTTTTTACGATTCCAAGCATTCGACAAAAAATGCCGGCACTCAATCAAAACGACGCAGTTTTGGTATTTCGGATTCAAAAAAAAAAAAGGGAAGGGGTGGCTATCGGGCTGGCTTCCAATCCATTCCCCTGCAACCCTAATTCTCTCCAGCAGCTACCCACTCTCCATCTCCTCTCTCCAGCAACAATCCCCCGCGGCCGCTGCGAAGCTGGCCGGCCTTCCAACGAAGTATCAGGCGCCGGCGCCGCATTCCACCGTAGCTCCAGAACCTGTCGCACGCCAGCTCCAACGCCTGTCGCCCGTCGCAGTTGCACACTCGCCCTTTTTTCGTCGCAATCGAGCAACCAAGCCCTCGTTTCCAGTAAGTCAACTTGTCCCCTGCATCCATATATGTCAACTTGTATCCATAATTGTCCCCTTTCTTTCTTCTTTTGCTTATGCGGCTGGCATCAGTGAAGGACTCATAGCTCATTGTTCTTCATATTGGCTGATTAATATGAGAGCCTGTGAGAGCACCAATGCTCATATCAGAATCGCCCGATTGAACCAAGCAACCATGGAGATCAGAATGTTTTATAGACTATGGTTAATCCAACCACGAATCTGGACCTCAAATTAGACCCTCAGAATCCAATTCCCTAACGCAACCCCTGAACCCAACTCAAGCAGAAGGGTGCCATTTTCAGGATTCCCAATTTCCAGAGCAAAACTATGGAGAGTAGTCAGTAGGGAGCAGTGCAGGAATCTGCGCATGTTGGCCACATAAGGATTTGGACTTATTAAACTCGTATGTCATTATGTAAACTTAAACCAGCTTGTGAGAATTTGGATTCTTAACTCGTTTGTGGGTTACGATTTATGTTTATGACCTTATTGTTAAGATGTTATGAGTTTGTTCTAATTTATACATGAATTGCATGTATTTTTTCTTTTATCTAAACTCTGTGAACTCATATTTTACATAGTTTATACCGTACTTAACATTATTTTAACTATTATACAGGATGCATCAAAAACTTACGCTTTTACGCTTTGATTCACCGCTTTTCGATTTTACCCCTTTTCCGCTTTTAGGTAGAATCGCGCTTTTAACTGCATTGGTAACAGTTTGTATCTCGTTAAACCAGTAGTTCCGTGCATAAGTTTATTACATGATCAGTTTCTCACAATTTTCGATCCATGTCGTTTGTGCAATGAAGGTATTTAATTGATGAAGTTATCGTTGGTGTAAAATGGTTGCGTACTAATTGTGTACAGAGGTACACTAATGGCAAGCTTCATCATATAGGTACAATGACTCTCGATAAATGAGGGTTAAGGCCGACTCAAACGTCATCGGCATTTATGGTGTGTTCGCCATTAATGGCGATAATCATCGTTTCGGAGCTAATTGTGGGGAAGGGAATGCCGATTCCCAGAAAAATGGGGATGCGGATATCTGGTAGCGGGGTCATTAATTAGGAGTTTAATGTATTTTTTTATTCTTGGTAATTAATTATGAGATTAATTAGAGGGTTTAATTAGGGTATTGTTTTATGTAGTTAATATGAGATTAAATAGGGGTTTATTTATGATAATTTATCATTATATTTAAAAATTCAGTCTCAAAATTAAAAACTGTCTATTGGAAGATTTGTATTTGAAAATGATGAAAAACTATACAAAAATTAATATGAACAAATTATATTAAGCTGGTAATAAGAAAATTGATAAGTAAACAATAACTTTAAAAAAAAGGAAGATCCCCAAATTTTGGGATGGTAGCATTATAACCAAAATGAAAAAAATAGGGACAATCCCCCAAATTTGGGGACTTTCATTGAAGTTGGACTAAGGTGACGGAATTTTTGGGTTTGAAGTGAATAAGGGAATTTAATTATTGTACTAAATGCGACAGAGACGTATACTATGTTTGGGTCCATTTAGTTGGTTTGCACTGTTGATGTGCAGTACATGTATTATTGAATACCTTTAATGTCGTCTATGTGAGATCTTTTCTATTTTCTCTGCTTGTACTCAATGTGAAAGAGACGTATACTATGCTTGGGTCACTATAGTTGGAGTGTACTGTTTATGTTTTGTCACTCCAGCTATAAATTCTCTATCTATCTAAGGTATCCTCTTTTGTATTATCATTCCATTCTTCTTATTTGCTTCTGATTACTTGGTATTGCTATTATTGTCATTGTCACTGGTGGATATGGCACCACCAACTTGCCGATGTGGTGACGCTGCAATCCTCCGCACTTCTTGGACTGCAACCAACCCAGGGCGTCGATTTTACGGTTGTAGTAATTACGGTGTAAGTGTACTCACGCATTACCTTTTCGATAGATATTAGTGCACATAGGTGTACTGTATTCTTCTGATAATTGTTTGTTCATTGTCTATAATGTGTAGGATTTGGGTTCGTGTGGCTTCTTCAATTGGGTGGATCCCATCCTAGATGAATCTATGAAACAGGTTATCAGTGGTCTACATAAGCGGATTGTGGTATTGGAGAAAGGGAATAATCGCCCTTATATTCCCGTTGGAGTAGTTAGGTTTCTGTTTGTAGTGTTGCTATTTATTGTATTTTATTGTATATTAATTTAAGAATCAATCACAATATTAGTTATGTAAAGTTGAAACTTAGGCTTTATTACACGTTAGTGCATTATTTGAATCATTCAATATAAACTCTCATTGCTACTAACTATCGATTGCAATAAATAAAATTGATTTATCGTTAGCGTTGTTATACATTAGAAAAATATATAACATGGCTTTATATCGGTGTATACGCATTTTGTTTCTATCCAGCTTTAAAATCCTAAAACACATATGAATATGGTTGGTTATGTTTTAATTTTCCAAACTTTGTATATCATTGTAGGAAGGATTGCACAAGAAAATCGGACATAATAAAATGAAATAAATCATTTAAATACATATTGTTATCATACATACGGGGAGTTCTACGGTACCCCGGGTGAAATTCGGGGTATCGCATACCTTGAGTATGAAAACGCTATCTAGACCTCGTATTAGCAGGATTTTTGGGCATGATACTATACCCTAACCCTTAATGAGTGAACCCTAGGTCCTAATTATCTAAATCATAAACTATAAACCCTAAGATGGTGCATTGATTTTTCCCCTATATTTGGACGAATCATAACCGTCGATTATTGTTTCTAATTAAATTGATCTTGGGGTATAAGATTTAGAGAATTAAGACCTAGATTTTGATCTTTAACGGTTAGAGTATATTATCATGTCCGAAACATCAGTCAATTCAAGTTCTGGATAGCGTTTTCTTACTTAAGGTATGCGATACCCCGAATTTCACCCGGGGTACCGTAGAACTCCCCTCATACATGTATATATTAACATTAGTATAAATTTTGATATCACGTAAATATCATACACATATGTATCATTTAAATACATATTGGCCTAATAAATAATGAGAAGAAAAAGGACAAAACTGAAAGGGAAGAGAAATAAAACAAAGTTGGCTATTTCGGAAAGTTAACATCGGTGGTAAATTATTATGTTCCATATTAATGTACGAGAAAACAATAGTACATACCGACTATAGGGACCCAAGCATAGTGCACGTCTCTTTTGTATTGAATACAAGAAGACAAAAATAGAGAAGAACGACCCATGCATAGTGTACGTCCTTTTCATATACATGCATGTATGGGAAAACAACAGTACACACCGCCTATAGGGACCTAAGCATAGTGTACGTCACTTTCATATTCATATTCAATACAAGAACACAAAATAGAGAAGAACGACCCAAGCATACGTCATTTTCATATTGAACACATGCATGTATGGGAAAACAACAGTACACACCGACTATAGGGACATAAGCATAATTGGACGAGGGGTGGGGAGAGGGCATTTCGTTCATATCCTTCATTTAATCCTTGGATTGTATGTAAATTTTGTTGTTATTTCCAAGTATAGAGATTTTTTCTTTGTTATAAGAATCGAACTCGATCAACAATTGAGTCCGTAGAACCACAATCGGTTAAAATAACGGTACAATTAACTTTTTCCTGTTTTTTATAGACCAAACGATTTTTTACAGTTCAACATAAAACCAAATGAATCACTACAGTTTAACTGGTTCATTGATTCATTGTTTAATCAATTTTTTTAAACAAATACTTTAACGTATACTAACTCCATCGAACCATATTTATTAATTTTATTTATGATTCATCTTCTCATTTTTAACCTCATTATCAACTTACTATTGATAGTCCTATGACACAATGAGCAATGATATAATGTCCATTTTGGCAGGACATATTGATCATGATAGAGATTTTTTACTATGTTGAATAGCTCTTAAACATTTATTGTATGTACAATGGAATAATGGCGACATGAATTGTCTCTGTCAGTACTAATGTCATAATTGTATTGTATTTTTTAATGTTTGTCACCTGTTGTGAGGGTGTAGTCACTGTGGGATGGTGACTTTACACAAATAGTATATAACATAAAATAAGAAAGAAGAATATATATTGGTGAGCAAACTCCATCTATAGCGTCTTCTTTCCACTTCAAGTTCAAAAGAGCAGATGATTTAATAGAAAAACAAAGAGGAAGTGTGAAATTGCTCCTGTATTCCTTCTTTCTTGCTTTCTTTTACTTGGTTCCTGTCCTTGGCTCTACTCAATCCCGATATTCAAAACTCACTTCGCATGATCTCTCTCGTCTTCGTTTTATTGCCTAGCGATTAGCGGTAGTTGGTTTGAACTTTTCTAAGCCATGTGAGTTTTGTGAGTTTCTTCTTTGTGATTCTTTCTTTGTGATTTTTTTAGTGACTGTTTAATTTACATACAAACTCAAAATTTGAGATTTTGGTTTGGTGAAGTGAATTGATCATTGGTGTTAAAAAGATCTCACAAAGGAAGGTGATCAAGAGAAAAAATTGGATCAGGAGAAGGCAATGGATAGTGAAGAAGTGTACGTGAGCAACCATGTTAAGACCGTATATAATTAGAAGATGAGTAGTTTCCTTCCGTAAATCGTCCTTTCACGGGTCAGATATATAAACCAAATAGGAGACACCCTTCATAATCTCCTCTTTTTCCATTTCAATCTACTCTCATATGCAATGACTAGGTCCGCTACTCGTGTGAGGTAGAGTTAGCCTACAAACATAAACCATAGCGGAGATTGTTCAACTATTGTATAGTTTTCCTCATCAGTCCTCCTTCCGTGTTCCAGCAACTTCAAACACACTGTGGAAATTGAGTATTTGTTTTGTATTTTTAATCCACGTTACAGTCACATGTCAATCGGCTTTTACAAGGTATTAAGTAAATTTGTTTTATATTGTTCTGATCAGTGATACATATCTGTTTATAGTATCAATACGATAGTTGATCATAGAGTCTGTTATTTTTGTTAGGTGGTGTTCCATTATGTCGAGGAATTATATTTTGCCGAGCTCACTCGAAGGTTATTTATTTCATGTGTTGGTATTTTCATTACGGTCAAATTTATTTTATACGTATTCATTTGAAAAAATGTTCAATATTAGCGTATATCTTTAACCAATCAATGTCTTACATGACATATATTCTAAGAGCCATGCTTTTTGTAGACCCAATAAATTCCTCAATGACCATCAGAGAACTTTCAGGAGGTATCATTAAGCGACCATTGGTTGTCCGACTCATTCACCAATGGATCACCAGAGACGTTCCTGGTTCACCTGCACTTTATACAATATGGGTCGACAAAGAGGTGGTTCCCTTCAAGTATATCGTCAAAGCATGTGTTTGTTTTTGTCATAGTCTAATGTGACTTTGTTTCAACAACAGGAAAACATTATAGAAGGTATTACATTACCTTACCCAAATATTATGAGATGGTCAAATATTCCATCGGAATAAGACGCATTTACATTATGTCAGACGTGTTACTAATTCCTGCACGATCTAGAAATTGTTACTCTCCATGCGATCTACGACTACACATTAAATCTGCTATGGAATTTGTCGAAATTTATGACAATTATTTAGTACGCGACAATCCAGTCTATCGCTTCCCTTTCGAAAGCTTCAGAGATACTGCATTTGAAGAAGTACCACCTATGCGTTCTAATCATACCCATCTAGCAGGTAAATATATTTACAATTTATGTATTATTGTAATCCTATTTTTAAATAGATATATTTAATTATTCAACCTAATCGAATTATATCTATGCCAATTTCTTTATAAACAGATCTTACGGGTCGTTTACTTTCCATTACCATGGCACGACACCATCCATATCACATTAAAACTTTCAAACTCGTGATAGAAAATACAAGGTTTTATTACTATCACATTAATGTTATATATTTACTTTGATTGTTAATGTCTATTAGATTTTTGTCATTCGGTTTCAATTGTAGGAACAGGAGATTCCCCATCTTTTATACTGATACACAATATTATAGCATTTGTCAAGATGCATTAATGAAAGAGCATAATGGACCAGTTATATGTACAATTACCGGTATTTTTGTTGGCAAGACACGTACTCCAGGTATTCACGTTCTTATTGATATTTACACTCTTAACATCTTTTATTGTATGATATTTACTTAATTTAAGTACGTTTGACTTTATTGTGTAACATATAATCGATATTTTGTTACGTGCATTTGTTGTTCCAAAAAATGTAGGGGTCTATATGTTGAAGAGCACATTAGGAAGTCGCATAATATTTGCCACATATACTCACAGATACAGGAATGTCTTTGATAGGTGAGCTATATGGTCAATTTTCCGTACGTGCTCACGGTTATTGCTAATATATGTTTAAAAATTGTATATCTTGTAAGTTTTCTACCGTTCACATGCCAATACAACTGAATCCAAAATCACAACCGTCGGCTATTAAATATCTTCGTGGTCCATTACCGGAACGAATCATACTAAGAGATTTGCTTGCGGAATTTCGGTCTGAAAACCCGCAATATGGGGTTAGATGTGTATTTGTTTTTTGTATTGAAGTTTAAATAAGTGTACATGAGTGTACATTAAGTGTACATGTTGGAGGTTACTTTAATCACGTTACCCTTAAACTTAACCATGGTTCATCATATCTTTGCCATTTTTTGATATGGTATACATGTGCATGACAGTTGCACTTGTTAAGTATTATGGCATATTATGTCTATATATAGTGTAAACAATAATTAAGGTTGAATGTTTCATTTTTTTTTTAACAGAAACCTTACTGGTGTTTGATAGAAGTTGAGAATTTCAATACAGATCATGAAGTTTTCTCAATATATCCTGAATGGTAGGTATATGTTCACTTATTCATTTCATTGCTTATTATAAAAGGGATATTAATGCTTCTCGTTGTTTCCTCGATTTCTTACTAGCTATTTGAGTGTGATCGCCTGTGGGAATGGAATGACTTCCTGCGATTTGATGTTCCGTCAATGGCCCGTGACTACCTTGCTAAAAACTCCATTAACGGAGTTCAAAAATCTTACAGTTGGTGACATGCATCGTCTAGTGAAGTTAGCAAATGGTCAAGTATTCACTGCAGAGGTGGAAATAGTTGTACCTCGATCACCTCTCTCTGGTTTTATCAATGTTACCTGCTTATTGCATCCATTGGCATATGCTTTGCCTGATATGTAATAAAGTTGTCAATGAACGTTGTTTTTTTTTGTTGTAAACAATCCGGTTCATTAATAATGAGCATTTCAAGTGCTATTACTCGAATTTGTTGGAGTGCATTTTTTAATATTTTGTATGTTTTGTTAATAATTTATTGTGTTTCTATCTAATGTTAATGTAAAATGGTTTGTACTTTGCATATATGTATTTATATGTAGTTGCTTCTTAATTATTCTAATTATTTGTTGTGTTTATTTATTAATATTATGATATTATCATATATCCTTTCTCTCTCCTTTCTCTCTCCTTTCTTGACGCTCTCTGGAAATTCCTTTCTCCGTTGCGATGGCCGCCGTCGCCGACGGAGCCACCCCTGGCGCCGTCGGTGGCGGTAGGTCTTGGGCTTCTTTGTTTTCTGTTTCAGAGGATGTCAAGCTAGATTTTTATGAGCCTGAGTTCATCAATGGTGCTCTTCGGATTCCCAAATCTGCTATAGAGGAGGGCGCGAAGAAATGGGAGCATAGCTTGGTGGGTCAATTCTTAGTTGCACCACCTTCCCTTTTAGCTCTAAGGTTTTGGGCGAACTGGATCTGGAGCCGCGATGGGGAGGTGAGGGTCTCATTTCTGGACGACAAGCTGGTTCTGTTTCAATTCCCGTCTGAGGAGACTTGTAGATGGATATTCGAAGGGGGTCCGTGGCATTATCGGGAGAAGATCATTTGTCTTCGTCGCTGGGTTCCTGGAATTCGTGCGTTGGAGATCGACAATTCAGCTATTCCGGTATGGATCAAGTTATCAGGTTTGCCTGCTGAATTGGCGATGAGGGAAGGTCTGGGCCGAATTGCAAGTTCCATTGGTAAGCCTCTCTGTATGGATCATTCAACGGCGCACAGAGAGAGGGTGGGTACTGTTCGGGTATGTGTGGAGGTCAGTGCTACTAAGCCTAGGGTTGATAAGATCTGTCTTGCTCCGGACGACATGTCTGAGTTCATCATTGGGGTTGAATACTGTGGTTTGCCTCGCTGCTGTGGTTCCTGTGGTGTCTTTGGGCACGACTGCTCACTTCCCCCTGCTGGAGTTCCTACTACGCGTGTCTGGCGTCGAAAGCAGGCTAATGTTCTTATGTTGGGGCAGCAGGCAGCTGATACAAGTGGTGTAGCTGGGTCTTCGCAGATGGAGCAAGTGGTGCAGGGTGCTGGTGAGATGGGGACTGTGCAGAGAACAGGTGATGGAGTGGCGGTCGATAAGGGTAAGATGGTGGTTGAGGAAAACACTCCGCCTGTTACTCCGAGTGCTCTCCCCTCTCAGGAAGAATTTAACAGGGTGATCAATGGGGCAAGGTCGAGGTCTAATTTGAAGTTACCTATTCCAGTGTTGCATTCGAATGCGTTTGAGCTGTTGTGTGGACAACGAGACATCATTCTCCAGGCTCCACGGAAAGTAGGAAGAGAGGGTCTTCGAAGTAAGGGGGGAACCACTAAGGTGGTTACTGCCTGTAAATGACTCTACTCATTTGGAATACAAGGGGCTTCAATAGCCCCTTGAAGCACAAAGCTGTGCTTCACTATCTTCGGGTACATAGAGTTTCAATTTTTGCTTTGCTGGAGACTAGAGTGCAAGACCAAAAGAAGATTATTGATATTCGTAGTAAGTTTGCTGGTTACCTTTTTGTAGACAATTATTCCAAGCATAAATTAGGGAGGATTTGGTTGGCGTGGAATGATGATGCCACTGTCCGTGTGTTAGCCACTGAAGAAAATTTTATCCATGTGATAGTTACAATGAAGCAGGGGGCTCAATTTTTTCTTACTGTTGTTTATGGATCTAATGATGAGAGATGCAGGGAGGTGACGTATAAGCAGTTGAATCAGTGGAAGGTTCAGGGGTTTCCTTGGGCTGTATGTGGTGATTTCAATGCCATTCTAGACCCTGCTGAAGCTTCTAACTTGGTGTCTATCTCTAGTAGTATGTTGGCATTCAGAGATTGGGTTGCTCAAATGGAACTACTGGATCATAAGGCTTCTGGTCCCTTGTTTACTTGGTCAAATCATCAGAAGGATACACCTATTGCTAGAAAACTGGACAGAATGATGATTAATGTAGAGTGGTTGGAACAGTTTGCTGAATGTGTAGTCGAATTTTTAGCCCCTGATTTTTCTGACCATTGTGGTATTTTAACCACACCTTATGTGCCTGAAAGATCTTATCCTAAGCCATTTAGATTCTTTGACATGTGGTTAACTCATAGCTCTTTCTCTTCGACACTTGAGTCTTGCTGGAGACAGGAAGTGAGGGGTTCAGGTTTATTTGGTGTGAAGCAGAAGTTGTACCTTCTGAAGGCTGAGCTCAGGAAGTTGAATAGGGATGCATTCTCTGATATCTCCAAAAGGGTCAGTGCCAAAAAGTCTGAACTTATTGATAAACAGGTACAGGCTCTTCAAGCTCCCTCTGAAGATCTGTTTGCTGAAGTTCAGTTATTGGCTAGTGAATATGATGAGTTGCAGAAAGCTGAGGAGAGCTTCTTTAGGCAGAAGTCCTGTGTTAACTGGCTCACTCTTGGGGACTCTAATTCAGGGTTCTTCCACAAAGCTGCCTGTATTCGAAATGCTAAAAAGAAGATTAGGAAGATTGTTTCTCATGATAATGTTGAATTGACTGATATGAAGGACATTGCAGATGAGGCTGTCTTTTTTTATAAGGATTTATTTGGCTCCGTTAATAGGGATGTTACAGTGGATTCTTCTGTCATTGAAGGCTGTTTGAATGCAAAGCTTTCTGAGGATGAGGGGAGGACACTTTGTAGTCTGGTTACTGGAGAGGAAATCAGGCAAGCCCTTTTTGATATGCATCCTGCAAAATCCCCAGGGCCGGATGGCTGGACGGCGGGGTTTTTTCAAAGGTGTTGGGGGATTCTTGGGCCTGACATAATCAAAGGTATTCATACCTTCTTCCTGGAGGGATCTCTTCCCAGAGGTATGAATTCGGCGTCTTTGACTCTTGTTCCAAAAGTTCCTAATGCTGACAAGCTCTCTGCTTTTAGGCCTATTGCCTGTATCAATGTGCTCTATAAGATTATTGCAAAGGTCTTAGCTAATAGACTTAGAGTTGTTCTTCCAGCACTTATAAGTCGTAATCAGTCTGCCTTTATAAAAGGGCGTAGTATACTGGAGAATATATTAATGGCACAGGAAGTTGTTCAAAACTATCACAGGAGTCACTTGTCTTCTCGGGCAGCCATTAAAGTAGATCTTAAGAAGGCCTTTGACTCAGTTCATTGGGATTATCTACTGGCTGTGATGAGGTTAATGGGATTCCCTGATACCTTTGTTAAGTGGATCTCTTTCTGTTTAAGTTCAGCTTCATTTAGTATCTCTGTTAACGGGAGTCTTTTTGGGTTCTTTACTGCTGTAAAAGGAGTCAGGCAGGGGGACCCTCTTTCCCCTACCTCTTCACTATCGCTATGGAGCCTCTTACAGGGCTACTGAACAAGGCAGCTGCAGAAGGTAAAGTCCCCTATCACCCTCTATGCAAACAACTTGGGCTCACGCATCTGTGCTTTGCAGATGATCTCTTAATATTTTCAGAGGGTTCAGGGCAGGCTTTATATGGTGTTAGGAAAATTCTTGACGCTTTCTATCAGCTTTCTGGGTTGCAATGTAATCCGGACAAGTGTGAGGTATTTTTTGGTGGTTATGCTCACCAGTTTAAAGCCAATGCTCTGCAACTTTCTGGTTTCCGAGAAGGACATCTGCCTGTTCGTTATTTAGGCTTGCCACTGATCTCTGGCAAATTGTCCAAGGCTGAATGTGATGTACTGATAGATAAATTAACTCGTCGAATTAGAGGGTGGAGAGCTCAGAAGTTGTCTTATGCAGGTAAGATTCAGTTGGTGGATTCGGTTTTATATGCTTTAGTGCAATACTGGATGTCCATTTTTATTCTCCCTAAGAGGGTGCTGAAGGCTGTTCAGAAGATCTGTTCCAATTTTCTTTGGCATGGAGATGGAGAAGGAAGAGCTAAGGTTGCCTGGGAATTGATTGCTCTGCCTAAAAGAGAGGGAGGCCTTGGCCTGAAAGACTTAAGTGTCTGAAATGTTGCTTGTTTAGCCAGGCTTATATGGTTGTTACTGATTCAAGGGGGGAGTTTCTGGGTGGCTTGGTGTAACAGATTTAGATTAAGAGGGCTCTGTATTTGGGATGTCAAAGCTACTAGCTCTGGATCTTGGGTGTGGAAACAACTACTCAAAACCAGATCTTGGCTTCAATTCAGGATGTTCCTTGAGGATGATGGCAGTGTCTCTTGGATGGGGAAAGCAATGAAGGTCTTTTCTGTTTCTCTTGTCTGGGATGGCATTCGAATTAAAAAACCAGAGGTGCCTTGGTGGAGAATAATTTGGGGTCGCTTTGTGTTACCACGTAACAGATTAATTGTTTGGCTGATAATTTTAGACAGGATTACCACCCGAGATAAGCTTAAATCCTGGGGTGTGACAGCTGTTGATACATGTCCTCTGTGTTCATCAGCTAGTGAATCCAGACAGCAGTTATTTTGTGAATGTTCTTACACTTTAGCTTTTGTTGCTGCTCTTCTTGGACAGCCTATTTCTCTCCCTCAGATCTGGACTGACATGCTTGAACATATGATTGGGAAGGCTAGGGGAGGATCTAGAGCTGGACTGGTTGACTGTTCAGTGTGGTGTTGGTGCTTGAGTTTTGTTTGGAAGGAGCGGTGTCGACGTTGTTTTGGTGGTTGCTCTTCTTCCCCTGAAACCCTTGCAGAGATGTTGAGGCGAGAGGTCTGTCTTTATGGGGTTGGTAATACTGAGTTTCAGCAGGAGATTAGCAAGATTCCGGCTTATAGCAAGTTACATTAGATAGCTTTTCCTTGTTGCCTTTTTGTCCTTTTGATTAAGTTGCTCCCTGTCCGAGCTTCTGGGCATTCTGCCTTTGTATTTTTCGAGACTTCTTGCGCTTTGCAAAGAAGTTTGAGCTTAATGGAATCTGCTAATTACCGGAAAAAAAAATATTATGATATTAATTAAAATGTTTAATTGTCAAATCTATAACTAATTATATTTTTCATATGATAACTTGGAATCACTCACGCATTATCCGCAGCGGAGCGCGGGCTTAGTTGCTAGTTACATCTTAACATGAGAAACGAAAAAGTTTCTCTCTCTCGAAATCTGTATATACGTAGGCAACAAAATTTTCATTATTTCTTTCCAACCAGAACGATACACACGAACACGATTCTAATGAAAGAGAAATCCGGAACAAACAAGGAAAACAGAAAAAACTTACAAAGCATCACAAACAAGAACAACACAATCCATCAACCACACACACAACCATATTGATTCCGCCACCCCAGAGATCATCAGTTCCCCGCCCAGCCCTTGGATTCAAGCTCAAGAACCCTCTTCCAAGAATCCCTGCCACTAATGTCATCCCACCACGCACTCACATGCTTCCTGCTCCTGATCATGTACTCTTTCCCAATCGGACCCACCAAGTACTGCGTGAACGGCAGGTGGCTGAGGTCGGCCAGGCTGAAGAAATCTCCGGCCAGATACTTGCTCTCCGACAGCCTCTGCTCGTACACGTCCAGCACCTTCCCCAGCTTCTCCTCGCTCTCGGCCACCGCCTTCTCGTCGGTCGGGGTTCCGACGGCAGGGTAGAACATGATCTGAATCGTCAAGCTGTAGATGTGCGGGTTGAAGTTGTGAGCTTCGACTTCCAGCCACTGATCGACCAGCCCTGTTTCTTCCACGGTCCCGCCGAGCAGATCGGTCCCCTGAAGCTTGTACTTAGCTGCATAGTACCTCATGATCGCCCTCGATTCTGACGATTTTCATCTGACTTTGATCAATCTCACAGTAAAAAAACGGCTCAATGTTAACACGGTTTTGTACAGTGAGAAAAATTATTACCGAACAGAGTGTAGTCACCATCTTGAATCACCGGGAGAGATCCAAAAGGCTGCAACAGGGAAATTTCGTAATGGATGGTACATTAAGAAGGTTAATTGAAAACAGAGGAGAGACAAATAGATCAAAATTCGAACCTGCAATTGAAGGAAATCAGGAGCCTTGTGCTCTCCCTTGAGGAGATCAATGGGGATAGTTTCAAAGTCGATACCCTTCTCAATTAGGCACGCGATTACGCGCTTCGGGGAAGCGTAGGCCGGACCGTATACCTTCACTGCCATTGTGGATTGATTCTTCTTTGATTGCTTAGTGGGTACTAGAGGATGGATGGGTGGATGGATGAACAACTGTTTATGTAGGCAGAGCAGAGCAAACAAAATGGCCGTCAAAAAAATATCCGTCCACAGTGCTTGCTTTGTGTTTAGTTCATATATAATAGCAAAGAATGATTAAGCAAACACTGTTTTCTTTTGTCTTGTAGAGGAATTGAAAAGAATGATTAGCCGATCACCATGAATCTGATTTGCAATAAACTTGTTTTTAATTGTGTGTGTTTTTCTTGTGATCGTTAGAAGTTTGCTTTTGTGGTTTTAGATAGGTTTTGGTGATTTGGTCACATCAAATTCTACTATTAATAAAAAAGAAGTTTCAACCGAGCCACAGCCAAATTGATGGGATCCATAATATTTTATGGTCTTTATTGTCCCTTGGATAATTTTGATTTTCACCAATTACCCTTGCTTCCTTAGAATTTTACAATTTGTATTAATTTGAAAATTTTCTAATGCATCTATTATGTTATATTCTAATATATCAATTTTTAGATTTCATGTCAGCCAAACAGTTTAATTCCTCTATTGATATTCTCAATGTTGTCAGAACCGAACCGGAGCATGACCCGATAACGCGAACGGTTCGCATTTTAGTGGTCCAACCGATATTGTGCCGTTAAAACCCCGTTAGAAAACCGGTACTTGATAAACAATAATATCACAAGTAAAACACTCAAAAGTTAGTAATTTAATAATTTTATGACTAAAATGATATTTAATTTACAGGTACCACTTAGTAATTTTACAAATTAAAAATATATAACAATTAAATAAACCATACCTCCTACCGAAAAAAAAATCATACTCATCCTAATATTAAGCGCCACTTCTACCCTTTCCTCGCTTTCTCTATTGCACAATCGCCACCCCACCACTCTCTATTTAACAATTCAATTATTCAAGCCTTTCCTCGTCCGCGAAATCCACTACCCCCACCACTCTTTCCCGGCAAACCCTCACGTCTCCTTCTTCAGTTCCAGAGCGAAAAGATCGTAGTTCTCGAATGAGCAACCGAAATGATTCTGGAGCATCGTCAGGCTTCAGTATTGTTCCTCCAATGATCGTAGTACCCAGTACTTCTTGTCGTGCTCTAATATGATCCGATTTAGTTGTAAGCATCTCTTGTCAAATATGAGCAAGACCAAATCCTTCTAGAGAATGCGCATTCAAATCGCTCGAGTGACTCCCCTAAGAATCAGACTTATGCTCGTTCAGATCAAAATGACATTACATATATAAAGCATATTCTAACTCTAAGAGATCTGACGAGTATCATAGTTGTCTTTTTAAATAAGCAAGTAAACTACCATACTCAAAAGAAGAAGAGTTCTACACTCTTTTCAGAAACTATAAAATATCATAAGAGAAGAGAGTTGTTAGCGAAGATCTCTTTTTGTTTATTGCTCTGATCATCTATTTTTTGTGTGGGGGATTTGCTTCGATAAGCCACCGCCCAATAGAGCTTAGCCATGTGTAGACTGAAAGGGTCTCGCGAAGCCGGTCTCCGGTAGCCTAAGATCCTTTCTTACTATTGAAAAAGATAGAACAGAGAGTATAGAGAATTCTTATTTTCATATCAAAGCATCTCCTTTCTCTAAAGAGTAAGTAAGTAAACTACCTTCCCGTAATCGAACCTTCCACAGAAAGCAGCTCGCACTCGGTAATAAGACTAAAACATGGATTCTTTCCCATCGACTGTTCCTCTCACTTTGTTTGAGCTACTTCGTTCCTTTCACATGGACCAGGACGAAAATGGAACATGAGTTACTCTTTTCGTTTCGGGATTGGATTGGAGTAGGTAAGGGCAGCGGGACCAGCAAAGCAAGATGAACAATCGGACCAAGCAAGCTATTAAGCCAACTAACAAAGCCACAAGCTATATGCAGGGTCCTTTGTTAGCTCTACGATAATGGAGTACGACACCTTCCTTTAGTAAACTAACATCGTCGTATGTTGAGTTTTACTATACTAAATGAGTTGGCGTATTTGACATTTCTTTGCCTCTGGTTAAGCCCCTTCTTACATAAGACATCGTAAGCTCCTCGCCTTCCGCCAGAAAACAAGGACTGCAATATATGAAGCAGACCATGAAATAGGTATAATAGGAATTTAGAAAGCCTCCCCTGAAAGGAGGTTTCGAGGCTAATCCCTTCTCTTAGTTTAGGGATACCCCTATACGATTGACAAGAGATGCTTGCTCTTAAAGAAGCCTTCTAGTTAGTACTAGTCAAAGATTGTCGTAAGTTGCACCTTGAGTTTTAAGAATTGGGTCCCTTATTTCCTCCTTAGGAGCGAATCCCTTCTTGAAAGCCTTCTGCCCCTCTCTCCTCTCCCTTCGTCTTTCGGGCTCATATATGATAAACCTGAGCCAGGATCGAACTCTCCATGAGATTCTTAGTTGTATTACTTATAGCTTCCTTGTTCGTAGACAAAGCTGATTCGGAGTTCTTGAAACACCCCGATCCTTTTAAACAACCGAAATAATCATGGCTCCGAAGCCGGTTAAAAACAAAGCTTAAAAACTTAAACATTCCCAAGAAAAACGTCAAATGCAATGCCCTAAACACGTGGGCAAAACTCAAATGCATAGTTAATAAACCTCAACCTTTGAACCTCCAGTTATACTCATAATCATAAACACAACTGACTAAACAAACTATAACTCCTTGCTGAATTCCGGGACATCTCGTCAGTGGTGGTGCGGCTGCTCGCCTTGCCTTGCTCCTCTCAAGCTCGCTGCTCTCTAACTCCTCTTAGTACTCTTCAAACTGGTGAGTGAGATAGGGTCAGTCTACGCCCTTACGTTTATTACTTTTAATACTTGAGCACTCTGCTTAAAACACTTACTTAAACTTATGGAATTGTTTGTACTTCCGCTTTTAAACTTTAACTCTTAAAAACGTATTATTTCTTCCATTATCTTATTGTGGGGCCCCTACCTCGACTTAGCTGGCGCCACTACTAGCCTTACTAATTTTCTTATTTCTTAAACATGACTACCCCTCACAATGGGGTGCCCCTCAAATGGGTTTGATCACCGCGGAACGAATCACCATCCGCGTCAAACTACAGTGTGACTACCGCGGAACGTATCACCATCCGGTAGCACACCTAAACCGAGGCAATGGATACCGCGGAACTTATCACCGTCCGGCTCCACGCCTGACCAACTACCGCGGAACGTATCACCATCCGGAAGTGATCAACTACCGCGGAACTTATCACCGTCCGGTAGGAATCCTTCCTTCTAGCTAGTGGCTAGCTAAGCGAGGCTAACTTATTCTTACTTGTGACTTTCTCTTGTTCTTATCACCATAACTTATTAAGCGGTGAAGTATTAAAATACTCTTTCTTAAACGTCGTATGAACAGAAACTTAAATGCTTAACTGTAGGTATTGAAACGCTCAAACAATAACTCAAGTCGAAGCATGCATAATCAACACAATCATAAATCAAGCAGTGCACATAAACTTCACGTAAGACAAATACTTAAAACATGTAAGGCAAATACTTGAAAATACGTAAGGCGTAGAATTTACCCCCTTTACACTCACCTCAAATTCGTCGAAAACGACTCTGAATCCGCTCTAAAAATTCCATGACTTGCTTCCATTAAGTTCTCCTCATTCCCACGATTCCATAGGCGTCGACGGTTCCTCGATCGGACGTCAATTGATCGAGTTATGACCAAATAAACATTCTGTCAGTTTAAAAGTTTCAGGTACCAAAATTGCAATGTTTCCAGTCAACATAGTTGACTACGACCCCTCTGTAAAATTACCGAAATGATCCACCAAATTTTTGAATTGTCTGTAGTGGTACCTGAACTTGACAGATTTTCATCCAAACTTTCGATGCTCGTTTCTCCCTCGTCTGATGTCAGAATCCGATTTCGTCGACACGGTGATGATCCTGGGATCGCCCTCTTTGCATTGGTACCCTACAATTGGAAAATACTGGGACTTGAGTTCTCTGGTTTTTCCGCCGAGCTACGATGACGTCCCGGTGAAGCTCCGACGAAGCCTTAGATGAACTTCAAATTCGATTTCGAGTCCGTAGATGGATTCCATGCCTTTCTATTACTCTACACCAAGCTGTGAAAACTTGGCTTCCACCTATTTTCGTTCCACAGGTTTTGTACGACCAAGTTGAAGGACGGTGATGAAGCGACGGCGATGAGTTCTGCCCGCGCGGCATCGAGGGATGTCTATTGTTGCTCCTCTTGTGCTGGCAGATCGGAGTGGAGAGTTGCAAGGTCACTGTTGCTGTTGGTTTTCTCGCCTGGGTTTGGGTCACACGAAAATGCGCAACGGCCAGGGAGGATGGCGGTGCGGCTTACCGACTGGTGATGCGAGGAAGTGAATGGCCGGGTAATTTTCCTTTCTTTTTCCTTCTTCTTTCTTTCTCCTGTAGCCGCTTCTTGGGGAAATAATGGGGAACTAATGGGGAGGGGAGTGGGCAATAATTAAAAGGAGAAGGCAATGGGGAAATGGTAACGGGTGTGGGGGAAATGATTATTATTGTTAGTAATCATAACAATAATCAAGTGCTTAGTGTTTTTTTTTTTTTTTTGACAAAAGATAATCTTATATTGATCAAAAAGCTACCCTATTGTTACGCCGACCTACAAATCTAACACTAAAACCAGGATTATCGCCAAAAAACTGAATTAGTTCCTCCAACACCGCTCCAAATCGACTATCACGAGCATCCGCCTGATTAATTTTATCAATGATAACTTTCGCATCTCCTTCAAAGGCTACCTCCGCAAAACCAAGCGACTGACACCAAAGCACCGCTTCCCGAAGCGTCACCAACTCTACTACCAAGGGGTCATCAAAACACGAGAACTGAACCCCCCTGGCCATTACAACAGCACGATCCGGGGTCAAAAGCACCACACCACCAGCCGAGTGCGAACCAACCCGAACAGCCCCGTCCCGCCTGCACACAACCCCGTCCACCCTATCCTGAACCAGGTGGGGTAGCTCCATACGGACAGGGGCCCTATCCACCGGCAGCCGGACCAACTCATCATACTGTTGTTGAAATTGACGCAAGAGGGCCGGAAACCCGAACTGCTTGCCCTCAAAGACAACCCAATTCCATGATCGCCAGATCCGCCAAAGGATAGCCACAACGGCCATGACAACCGTAGGTTGGTGAATCACAGCCAGCAACCGCTTAAGAAACAACGGGAAAGTATGGCGAGGAAGACCCTCCCCTAAGTGAGCCAGCCCTGAATAGTCCCACAGGGCCCGCGCTACTGGGCAATCGAGAAAGAGATGTTCCATGGTTTCAGAATTCGCCCAACACACAGGGCACCTAGGATGCACAGGAACCCCTTTTTCAATAAGAGCCTCAGTAGTAGGCAGAAGCCGGTTAAGAATCTGCCAAAGAAACACCTTCAACTTAGGAGGAATTTTCGCTTCCCAAACTCGAATCCAGCTCGGTCTATCCATCCAACTGACCATTGACTTCCAACCTCCCCTGCGCTTATCAAGAGATACCGCTAAATGATAGGCAGACTTGACCGAGAACACTCCATCCTGAGTGGCATGCCAAACTAGTCTGTCCTATACCGGCCGCCTTGGGAGAGGTATAGCCTTGATAGCACAGCAGGTTGGCGGGTCAAACCATTGGCTAAGCTTTTGGTCATCCCAAACCCCCTCCCCCTGACAGATTACCTCTGAAACAGTCAAGGCACCCTCCTCTGGTAAGACCCTAGGGTTAAACCGAGGAGGGTCCAATTGAAGCGAAGGAATCCAATTAGAATTGAGGAGTGAAGCAGACTGACCATTACCAATTTGCCACCGCAAACCCTGCTCAAGAAGATCTCAACCATACAGGATACTTTGCCAACCCCACGAAGGGCGAGATCGAGCCTGAGCTTCAAAAAAAGTGCCAGTTGGGAAATATTTGCCTTTGTAGACCTGAGCCAGAAGAGACTGGGGTTCAGTGAGCAGGCGCCACCCAATCCGAGCTAGTAACGCTTGATTAAAATGCTCAAAGCGGCGAAATCCCAAACCCCCCTCATGCTTACTACGGGACATATTCTTCCAGGAAATCCAGCGAATACGGAAATGATCCTCAGTAACGCCCCACCAGAAGCGGGCTACATGTTTATCCAATAGGCGACACAAAGAGAGGGGCAACTTAAAACATGACATCA